>JAYMTT010000817.1:0-11341 GCA_036898025.1 Hypseocharis bilobata
TCCGGTGCTCGGCCGTCGATCCGAGCAACCATGGCGGCTGCGAACGCTCCGATTATCATGAGGGAGACTCTCACGGTCAGTTCCTCTCTCTCGCTTTCTTGCCTGTTTTCTCACACTCTCAGCTCGAATTCACACACGAAATTAGGTTCTTAGCTGAAACGATTTGCTATATTGTTGTTCATGAACTGGTACTGTGATTTTACCTCGTTTGTGTATTCTGTTCCTGCTCTAGGTCGCTTACTGTGCTGAAATTGTACTCGGATTTGTGGTTTTGAGAGCTTATTGACTGCTTAGTGTGTATCAATGCTTGTACGGACGCGATTTGTTTGGTTTTTGTTTAGATCTGTGGAGTAGAAATGTGTTCGATTCGTGAATGGTTTCACTGTGTTCGGTTTTTGTTTGGTTTGGTGCTTAGTGAAGCTGTGGTGTTTTTTTTTAATGAAATGAGGAATTTAATTGGTGGATTTTTTTTGTGATCTCTGTTGTGTTTGCAGCTCCCTAGCATCGGGATTAATCCACAATTTATCACGTTTACTCATGTAACAATGGAATCTGATAAGTACATATGTGTTCGAGAAACTGCACCACAGAATAGTGTGGTTATTGTCGATATGAATATGCCAATGCAGCCTTTGAGAAGGCCTATTACAGCAGATTCGGCACTTATGAATCCAAATTCTAGAATCCTCGCTTTGAAAGGTAGGATTTATTGTTTCGGTATTCGAAAGCACTGCATAGTATTATCTTGATTGAAAACGAATAACATTTTCAGCTTTGATCTGAATTATCGATTTTCCTATCTGTTATTTGTTTAGAGCATGAACACATGTTTCATAACTGTACTATTTGCTTCATTGACCCTGGGCATTTGAGCTATTGAATATACATTTTTATTAGTCTTTGCCTTCTCGCTTCTTATTTTCTAGGTTCAGAATTATGGACTCACGACTTAAGATGTTTTATATCACTGTCTGCGTAAACTTGTAACTAGAATGATTGTATTATCATGTAGAAGATTCATTATTGTTCACTATTCCTTTCTTCTCAATGCAGCGTGTATAAATTACCTACGGGCTGATACTCTATATTAAAAATTTAACTATAAATTGTAGCGGAAAGGGGGCATAGTTTGAAAGAAGGTGATTTTTTAGTAACTTAACAGTTCTTAAGAGGGGCATAAAAAATGCTTTAGACTCTGTTTGATTAAATTTTTGTTGATTATGAATATGGAAGAAGGCTATAATGTACCAAAATGATATTGATAACAGTAAACATTCCTTCCGCCAAAGAGGAAGGAGTGTGGAAATTGCATTTGTTCTGGTATAGTTCCGTTTTTCTTGTTTTTGTTTTATAAAGTCTGTGCTCATCGACTATCATATCCTTTTGAAGCCCAACTTCCGGGGACCACTCAGGATCATCTACAAATATTCAACATTGAGATGAAAGCAAAACTGAAATCATATCAGATGCCTGAACAGGTAAGGATTTTATTTTCCAGGCTTTTTATTACCTTTTACAAGTTACTTAGATGTTTACTTCCACATTGCTTTTCTTTGATACTTAAATGTTGACTGAACTAAGCTTATTTGCTTAAATTATAGATAGTATTTTGGAAATGGATTACCCCGAAGATGTTGGGTTTGGTCACTCAGACCTCTGTATATCACTGGTCAATCGAAGGTATTGTTTTTCCCTTCTAGTTTATTATCATTTTCCTCTGTTCTTTGGGTTCACAAGGATTCTTGTTTCACGACGTTCTTGATATTTACAGTGTTGGATCTCTTGAAATATTTATTGTTTTCTATTATATAGTTCTTACCATGTCTCCTCTGTAGGTGATTCTGAACCTGTAAAGATGTTTGAGAGAACAGCTAATATGGCAAACAACCAGATAATCAATTATCGATGTGACCCCACTGAAAAGTGGTTGGTTTTAATTGGAATCGCCCCTGGTTCACCTGAGGTATTTGGTTACTTTTTTTTATGCTTGTCTGAGGTTAACACTGCACTATTAATTATTAGATGAATTAATGTGTACCATATCTTGTGTACTGAAAATTTATTTATCCATAATATTGGATGGATTTATATTTTAGATCCCTGCCTGTAAATAGTATGCATATAAATGGGATGATAGGAGCTGTTCACATTTAAATTGGCTAAGTCTAGCAACTCCAATCTAGCGGCTGGGCCTGGTCTAGCCTGCTGGGCTGGCACTCTGTGAAATGCCCTTAGATGCTTGTGAGACACGAATAGGGAAATTTTGCTGGGCTTTGCAGTCCTTTGTTAAGTTTTAATGTCTAATTATTATGATTTTATAGGAACTCCTGGAAAACATTTTGATAGTCCTCCGTTCTCGTGAATTTCTCATATCAATCTCTTAACTTAGTATTGTTGAACATGATAAAAAAGAATAGAAGAACCACCAATTCCTGTACTTATCTTGATTTCCAATGTTGCTTTATCTTTGCAGAGGCCACAATTGGTCAAAGGGAATATGCAACTTTTCTCTGTTGATCAACAGCGTAGTCAAGCTCTTGAAGCACATGCTGCATCATTTGCCACCTTTAAAGTGTGTTTTTTTTCTTCTCACTTTAATTTGTAATCCTCATACCATCTTCCTTACATGCATTTTTATTTGTGCATTTATCTTGAGCAGGTTGCAGGGAATGAGAATCCTTCTATTCTTATTTCCTTTGCTACCAAGAGTTACAATGCAGGACAGATTATCTCAAAGTTGCATGTTATTGAGCTTGGTGCCCAGCCAGGTCAGCATGCTTATATTTGATTGATGTTTGCTTTAAAATAATGACGTTGAAGTTTTTTTGTGCATGTTGATTGTTTTTACTCTCCAGATGGTTTATTTATATATTATGTTTCAACTAGGGCTGATGGCAATTTGTATAAGGAAATGAGTCAGTGTGTTCTATAATCTATATACACTCAGCACCTATGATAAGATCCAGTTTGTCACTCGTGCCCAACATATTTCATTAATTGGAAAGTGAAATAATGAAAGCAAATAAATTAATTTGCAAAGTTGTTGTAGTGGCAATCAAGATACAGTAATAATTTATCATCCAATTCTGGATCAGTTTGGGAAGCACTGGTTATAAATATTCTGAAATTTTTGAGTGGCTGAATTTGGACATCTTCCTTGCGTTGAGTTCAAATTTTGAGGGGTTTAGCTTGCCATTGATAATAAATTTGGAAAGATGGTTGTACTAATTTTTGATGGGTTGAACATACCAATGAAAAATGCTACTAGACTTTGGATGGTCAAAATTGGTTTTAGTTTTTGATTTACTTTTAGTGATTCTTGGTTGACATGTGGTGGGGCCTTTGGGAGTCCTATTCTTTTAAGAAAATGAAGTTTGTAACTGTCTATTATAATTGTACTTTTTTGTTCTGAACTCTTATTTACTCATGTTCTAACTTAAAAAACATTCTTGGCAGGCAAACCATCCTTCACAAAGAAACAGGCAGATCTTTTCTTTCCTCCTGATTTTGCTGATGACTTTCCAGTTGCAATGCAGGTAAAGTAGTCACATATGCTTATGTTTGTATCTTTTTTCAGTAACTTGTTGCCTATGCCCAAGTCTGATTTTTTTTATATAATTTTATGCAGATATCCCACAAATACAGCTTGATTTATGTGATCACCAAGCTAGGATTACTTTTTGTTTATGACTTGGAGACTGCAACTGCAGTATATAGAAACAGAATTAGTCCAGATCCAATATTTTTGACTGCTGAAGCTTCATCAGTGGGAGGTTTCTATGCCATCAATAGACGAGGCCAGGTGTTACTGGCTACTGTAAATGAGCAGACAATAGTGCCTTTCGTCAGTGGCCAAGTATGATTTTAAGCTGGCTTTCCTTAATCTGAAATTACTATAAGATGCATATTTTGTTGACTGCTGTTATCTTGTTGTTACAGTTGAATAATTTGGAGCTTGCTGTCAATCTTGCTAAGAGGGGAAACCTTCCTGGTGCCGAGCAACTGGTAAGCGATATATCAAAAGCAACTGAGATGATATATTGAAAAGTATGGTATGCTTAAAATGGCTTTGCACGGTTTGCTTGTAGAAGTTTATGTACGATGGTAGTGGTGCAACCCCATTATGGTTCTGGTAATGCTAACTTTTTATGTGTTGCTTCTTATTATTGGGCTCCATTTAACTGGATCACCCCTCTCAATCCCTTTTAGTCTTGGAAAACGTGGGCAGTTTTAACAAGATCATTTAAGTTTAATGGACTGGTGCCACTTTCACCACACACAATCCTTTGTAAAAAGTTTGTTTATGTTGTGATATCTTTCGTGAAGGAATTTTATGTATGCTAGCATATATTTTTTTTTTGACCATAACCATACCCTCTACTGGTATGATAAAACGTTGACTTGGTTGCCGAAGAGGTGAAAGTAGTAAAATTTTAGTGCCCTACCTCTCGCAGATAACATGATTCTTCTCATCTTTTGTTTCCTTGGACATGGGGATCTGGTTATGTCCCAACTGCTTATAAGTTGCATTTTTTCTGCTGTTTTCTTAACTCCACTACTGGTTTCATGGGTTCCTCGGACTTGAGTCACACTGTATTAGATGCAGTTGATAGGAACATCCCATGCTGCATGCTTTGTTTGATATTTAATTAGTTATCGTAATTGTTTTAGCATGTGCTTACAGAAAGTTTAATGTGCTTCTCTTTTCCTATCTTGAATACTCTCAGGTGGTCCAGCGGTTCCAAGAGTTATTTGCTCAAACCAAGTATAAAGAAGCCGCTGAGCTTGCCGCTGAGTCTCCTCAAGGAATCCTCCGTACACCTGACACAGTTGCCAAATTTCAGGTTTTCATTATTTTCTCATCATTATATTTCCTCAGTGCTAATATTTTTGTTGTGCTTTTTTTTATTTGTGTTTATTTTTTCATGAGTGGGTCTTTTTCTTTTAAAGCAGAGAATATGACAACATTAACAATAATGGTTCTGTTATCAATGTTACAGAGCGTTCCTGTGCAAACTGGGCAAACGCCACCTTTATTGCAGTACTTCGGGACACTTTTAACGAGAGGAAAACTCAATGCATTTGAGTCATTGGAGTTGTCACGCCTTGTTGTGAATCAAAACAAGAAAAATCTTTTGGAGAATTGGTTGGCTGAAGACAAGTTGGAATGTAGTGAGGAGCTTGGGGACCTTGTGAAAGTTTGTATTGCAATCTGAGATCCAATGATTATCAAGAGCCATTTTTTGTTTTTGTTTTGACTATCCTATTAAATGTTACTGCTGTCAACATTTCTAACTTGTCTTTTATGATTAACATGTTTTCATTGTAGACGGTGGATAATGACCTTGCTCTGAAAATATATGTTAAAGCAAGAGCAACTCCTAAAGTTGTTGCAGCTTTTGCTGAACGGAGAGAGTTTGACAAAATTTTGATCTATTCAAAGCAGGTATGTTTTATGTATTGCTGATTCGTCGTTGTTGTTGTTTTGGATACTGGTTTTTTTTTTCTAGCTACCCTCTATTCTAGCTGTTATTCTCGCTGTTGCTGTCTTCTTGGTGTTATAGCCATTCATTGCATGGTTTGTTAATTTCTCAGGTTGGGTATACACCAGATTATTTGTTCCTTTTGCAAACGATCCTCCGATCAGATCCTCAGGTATGTATAGAAATTTCTTGAATTTGTATTGAAAGCTTTATGGAGTTCCATTTCATTTTTATGAACGCTATAATCTCAGGAACCATACCTTAGAATTGAATTCATTTTTTCTCTTAATGTTAGTTTTTACTTCTACCCTGTTTGGATCAACGTTAGAGTTACAATTGTGTTCTGAACTGTGCAGGGAGCTGTTAATTTTGCGTTAATGATGTCTCAAATGGAAGGAGGTTGTCCAGTTGACTATAACACCATAACGGATCTCTTTCTTCAGGTTTTTACCTTTCTTTTTTTCGCTGTGCTTCTGATGAGTTTTTACATTGTAGTTGGTCCAAAGTTTTTGCAGCTGAATGCTTTTTGTTGCTGCATCTTATTATTTGATTTATTTTAATTATCAACATGCTTGATGAAGCATGAAGTTAAATATGCAATGTTACAACCTGGGAAGACAAATTATTTAACTTTTAAGTGGGGTTTTATTCTTTTCCAGAGGAACTTGATTCGCGAGGCAACTGCCTTCCTATTGGATGTTCTGAAGCCAAATTTACCAGAACATGCTTTTCTTCAAACAAAGGTTAATTTCTATATATTTGTTTACTCTTTTTGATGATGCCTTGTAAATTTATATATGAATAGGTGTACCAATGTTCTGCTCAATATCTGTTTCTATCCAGGTCTTGGAAATCAATCTGGTAACTTTTCCAAATGTAGCTGATGCCATTTTAGCAAATGGAATGTTCAGCCACTATGACCGTCCTCGAGTTGCTCAACTGTGTGAAAAAGCTGGTCTTTACATGCGAGCTTTGCAAGTAATGCCCCTTGCTTTTTCTAACTATTTATTCACTATATACTTTTTTGCACAGCTAAAAGGTATCTATGTATTCTTTCTTTCAGCATTACACAGAGTTGACAGATATCAAACGTATCATTGTGAATACGCATGCAATTGAGCCACAGGTAAATGCAATTCCAATTCTTATCTTTCTTGGTTTAATTGGAATGATGGAAGTTCATAACAAAAACATGGTTTTTTGCAGTCACTTGTCGAGTTCTTTGGCACTCTCTCGAAAGAATGGGCTCTGGAGTGCATGAAAGACCTTTTGCTTGTCAACTTGCGAGGCAACCTTCAGATAATTGTGCAGGTATACATTTTTGTCTTGTGGCACAGTAATGATTATATATAATACTCGGTATAAGCATACTTATATGCATCTGTGCAGGTTGCCAAGGAATATTGTGAGCAATTGGGTGTTGATTCATGCATAAAGCTCTTTGAGCAATTCAAGTCATATGAGGGGTTGTACTTCTTCTTGGGATCATATCTAAGTTCCAGGTATATAAACCAAAAAGATCTTTTTTATTCTTCTTGATTTTGTTTTTGTTTAACCATAGTATGCTATTCTTTTGTTCACTTTTTACATTTGTCTCTCGTCAATTAATGGACAGTGAGGATCCTGATATACACTTTAAGTACATCGAAGCAGCTGCTAAAACTGGTCAAATCAAAGAGGTTGAGCGTGTGACTAGGGAATCAAATTTTTATGATGCCGAGAAGACGAAGAACTTTCTGATGGAAGCTAAACTCCCAGATGCGAGGCCATTAATTAATGTTTGTGACCGTTTTGGTTTTGTTCCAGATCTGACTCACTACCTGTACACAAGCAACATGCTTCGTTACATTGAAGGCTATGTTCAGAAGGTATAAGCATGGGTATTCTTTTTGGCACTTACAATACTTAGCATTGTCACATTTTTTTTCTTCCAGAAATAAGACAATTTATTTGGTTCTCTTGGCAGGTGAACCCAGGGAATGCTCCATTAGTTGTGGGACAGTTGCTAGACGATGAGTGCCCTGAAGATTTTATCAAAGGCCTGATTCTTTCTGTCCGTTCTTTACTTCCTGTTGAGCCCCTTGTGGAGCAGTGCGAGAAAAGGTCTATATCCACTCTGTTTACCTCTTCTAGATTTTGTTCTTCATGCATATAATATTTACATGCTTTCTTTGTGGTTTCTAGGAACCGACTTCGTTTACTCACTCAGTTCTTGGAGCATCTTGTGAGTGAGGGAAGCCAGGATGTACATGTCCATAATGCTCTGGGAAAAATCATTATTGATAGCAACAACAATCCAGAACACTTCCTCACCACCAATCCTTACTATGATTCTCGCGTTGTGGGTAAATATTGTGAGAAACGTGATCCCACCCTTGCAGTCGTCGCGTACCGTAGAGGACAGTGTGACGATGAACTTATCAATGTGACTAATAAAAACTCTTTGTTCAAACTGCAAGCCAGGTTTGTATATTATTATTCAAGGTGTCATTATACATTTTAATGCTGTGAACGGTCAATTGATGTTATTCACTCCTTTTCCGATCAGATATGTGGTTGAAAGGATGGATGGCGACCTTTGGGAGAAAGTTCTTATTCCTGATAACGAGTATAGAAGGCAGCTAATTGACCAAGTTGTTTCTACTGCTCTGCCTGAAAGCAAGAGTCCTGAACAAGTCTCAGCAGCTGTTAAAGCTTTCATGACAGCTGATCTGCCACATGAACTAATTGAATTACTTGAAAAGATTGTGCTACAAAATTCTGCATTTAGTGGAAACTTCAATTTGCAAAATCTACTAATCCTGACAGCTATCAAGGCTGATCCTTCAAGAGTTATGGATTACATTAACAGGTTAGACAATTTTGATGGGCCTGCAATTGGAGAGGTAGCTGTGGAAGCTCAATTGTTTGAAGAAGCATTTTCCATATTCAAGAAGTTCAATTTGAATGTTCAAGCTGTGAATGTCCTGTTGGATCACCTTCGGAGTATTGATCGAGCTGTTGAGTTTGCATTCCGTGTTGAAGAGGATGCTGTCTGGAGCCAGGTGGCCAAGGCCCAGCTCCGGGAGGGGCTAGTGAGTGATGCTATTGAGTCATTTATTCGTGCAGATGATGCCACTCAGTTCTTAGACGTCATACGGGCTGCTGAGGATGTGAATGTATACCATGACTTGGTGAAGTACCTTCTAATGGTTAGGCAGAAGGTCAAAGAGCCGAAGGTGGATGGTGAACTAATTTATGCATATGCTAAGATTGATAGACTGAGTGAAATTGAGGAGTTCATTCTCATGCCAAATGTTGCTAATCTCCCAATGGTTGGGGATCGCTTGTATGATGAAACCTTATATGAGGCTGCGAAGATCATATTTGCATTTATTTCTAACTGGGCTAAACTGGCATGTACACTAGTGAAGCTAGGACAGTTCCAAGGTGCTGTTGATGCAGCTCGGAAAGCTAACAGCTCAAAAACATGGAAGGAAGTTTGCTTTGCGTGTGTAGATGCTGAAGAATTCCGCTTGGCTCAGATATGTGGTCTCAATATCATCATTCAGGTGGCTTATTGTTTAGTATATTATTTAATCTCTTGTTAGCTGCTTTGATTTTATCTCTACTTAAACGTTTTTCTGTTTTCTAATTACTCAGTTCTCCATATTTTGATTTTCTAGGTGGATGACCTGGAAGAGGTCAGTGAATATTACCAAAATAGAGGATGCTTTAATGAACTCATATCTCTTATGGAGAGTGGACTGGGATTGGAACGTGCACATATGGGTATCTTCACTGAATTAGGAGTTCTATATGCGAGATACCGTTACGAGAAGCTTATGGAGCACATTAAGTTGTTCTCAACCCGTCTCAACATTCCAAAACTTATCCGAGCTTGTGATGAACAGCAGCACTGGAAGGAGCTAACCTATCTTTATATCCAATATGATGAGTTTGACAATGCTGCAACCACTGTAATGAACCACTCTCCCGAAGCCTGGGATCACATGCAATTCAAAGATGTCGTGGTTAAAGTTGCAAATGTTGAACTTTACTATAAGGCTGTTCACTTTTACTTGCAAGAGCATCCTGATCTTATCAATGACGTTCTTAATGTGCTGGCCCTCCGTGTTGACCATACCCGTGTGGTGGATATAATGCGAAAGGTATACATCTCTCTACTTGCATCATTCATAGTGCAATATGTACTGCTGCTTTTGATGCAGGATGTTTAAATATCAAATATGATTTTGCTACAATGTATATGTTTGTATTCATTTTGGGTTTCAGGCTGGGCACCTCCGTCTTGTTAAGCCGTACATGGTTGCAGTTCAGAGTAACAATGTTTCTGCTGTAAATGAAGCTTTGAATGAGATCTATGTTGAGGAGGAGGACTATGACAGGCTTCATGAATCAATAGATTTGCACGATAATTTTGATATGATAGGCCTTGCGCAGAAGGTAAGGTCAAAACTTATTAGTTACTGGAAGTCTTGTAATGTAGAATTTGTATTTATAAGCTTGACTTTATTTGAACAGATTGAAAAGCATGAACTTCTTGAAATGAGGCGTGTCGCTGCTTATATTTATAAGAAAGCGGGAAGATGGAAGCAATCAATTGCATTGTCAAAGAAAGACAATCTTTACAAGGATGCCATGGAGACATGCTCACAGTCTGGTGATCGTGAACTTTCAGAGGAGCTGCTGGTCTATTTCATCGAGCAGGTATGTCCCTCGATTGGTGCTTTACTTGGGATTTCTTTCTTCTTTTTTGTATACTATTTTATTATAGATGTCCTTGGTTGAGTTGAACTTTACCCATGAAAACTGTGTTCTTATGCAGGGAAAGAAAGAGTGCTTTGCAGCATGCCTCTTTGTTTGTTATGATTTAATCCGGCCAGACGTTGCCCTTGAGCTAGCATGGATAAACAATATTATAGATTTTGCCTTCCCATACCTATTGCAGGTGACTTTTTTGTTTGTCTCCATTCATTCTTATATCAAATTCAAACAGTAAGTTCCTCTTAACCATGTTTATTTTGTTTTGAAGTTCATGCGAGAGTACACAAACAAAGTTGATGAACTTGTGAAGGATAAACTTGAATCTCTTAATGAGGTGAAGGCAAAAGAGAAGGAGGAGAAGGATATGGTTGCTCAGCAGGTAAAGCTATATTCAATATCCTTCTTGACAATTAGAGGACTACTTCGTTTGTGGCATTCAGTAGTGTTGCAATGTCTTAACCTACTTGTCTTGAGGAAACTAATTGTGGTGCTAGTCATTTTTTCAGTTTGGTGTGGTTTTCTTAGTTTTTATCAGCCTAGCATGACGTTGGTATCGTTCCTTTTTGTTTGAGTGGAGGCCTCCCCGTAATGAACAGATTGCATGATACAAAGTCATTTATTGGAATCCTTAGTTCCCCTTATAAAAAGCCTACATCAAATCTACCTTGTTTGAATGCTGTTGGAAACACGAAAATATAATTCTCAGTCCCATGTGATACGCATTTGATTCATTTAATTTATATAGGATTTTCACGCTTGTCTTTGTTTATGGTAGACATCTTGTTACAAAAGAATAGAGATGAACTCACTGTAAATTTTTGTTTTCTGCAGAACATGTACGCCCAACTGCTGCCGCTGGCTTTACCAGCACCTCCAATGCCAGGAATGAGCGGTCCCCCACCTCCAATGCAGGGAATGGGTGGTGGTTATGGTCCACCGCCACCAATGGGTGGGATGGGAATGGGGATGCCTCCAATGCCACCTTTTGGTATGCCACCAATGGGCTCCTATTGATATCTGGGTAGGTGAATTTAATTGGCCAAAAGAGTATAGTGGCTTTTAAGTGGGGGGCTAGAAAGGTTGGGATCTCA
>JAYMTT010000818.1:0-11333 GCA_036898025.1 Hypseocharis bilobata
CTGGTGCGGGCAGTAGAGAAGGAGGAAAGGAGGAGAGAAGAGGAAAAAGGAAGGGCTACCGGAGAGTTTGCGAGTTTCAGCGGGATTTGCAGATTCTGTCGGCTAGGGTTTGGTGGGGGAGGAAAGAAGAAGGAAGAAGAAGAAGGAAGAAGAAAAAAGAAAAAAGAAGAGAAAAAGAAAAAGAAAAAATAATAAAATAATTAGCATGTTTCATGCATGTGACCTATTAACAGTCAAATGACGGTCAACTGACGGAAATAAATATTAATGGACGGAATGTGAAGAAAACACTGATTGTGTAATATTTGAAAGATAGGAGGCTCAACCATGAAACATTTCAAAATAAGAAGAGTTTAATAAAAATGGCCTAAAATAGGTGAAATTAATTCAAAAAAAAACTCCAATTTTGACTCATTTAAAAAAATAAAAAAAAGCTTTGACTCGGAATTTTATTGCATTTATGCAATTAGTAAAATTTAAAACTACAAAGGTTTTTACCTTCGAATGTCCTTCTTGGAAACTACGGCGGGGGTCAAAGAGGCATGCGAGGGGTCAGAATTGTCATTTAAGGTCCTCCGTTGTCAGTAGTTGGTTGGTTTGGTTTCTCTTCCAAAAGCGCCAAGTGCGAGACATGCGATTAAAAGTCTGCTTACTAGCACTACTTATTGCCTGGGCCTGGGGCTTCTCTTTTCTCCTTCGTCGCCGACTTTTGTCAGTTCTTTCCATTTTCAGCTTGTAAGCACTATCTGTTCCTCTCTGAATCTCTGATCTCTACTGGGTTTTTTAATGCAATTTTTATGTGGTTATTTATGCTTAATTACTATTTAATTTACTGGACCAGAGGATTTGGTAACTTTTTTTTATCAGAGAACCACAATGTCACTCCACTCTTCAACTGAATCCATGATTGAAACTGAAGGCGACTCGCTCGGGTAAGGCTACAGTGCCATCCATCTTTTCTACACGCTCATTTGTTCTATTCTCCTTTGGGTATTTCGGTTACAGTGAAATTTACATGGAAATTAATTTATTTGGACAATGAAGCAACCTAGCAAAGCAAATACTAACAATAATAAACATGAATTTTGCAATTTTTGGGCAGACACAACTGGTTTGAGATTGTTTATGTGGTTTGCGGATGATGATGGTAGTTAGGTTAGTGTTTTTGAGGCTTCTTTAGTTGTTTAGGACCTTTAGGTAGTAATTGGAAATTTTTTCTTGTTTTTGGAAGAGAATTTATGTGTGTTGGGAATGACTTGTAAATAATACAGCACCAAATGACTTGTCTTCTCTACATTTGCTGCACTAAAGAGACCTCTAGGTAGTAATTGGAATTTTTTTCTTGTTTTTGGAAGAGAATTTATGTGGGTTGGGAATGACTTCTAAATAATACAACACCAAATGACTTGTCTTGTCTACATTTGCTGCACTAAAGATCTCTATCTTCACCGTAGAAACAAAAATGCAATTCAGAGGAATGTTCTTTATTTTTTATTTTATTTTATACTTTAACACATTGAGCCATTTGATGCAAATTGGTTGGTTTTGACTTTGTGGCGACTGTAAATATGCTACATTAAAATAACATTACGTTTACATCATTACAATGCCATGTAGAAATTTGGAGGCAAGTTTCTTGCTTTAAGTAAAATATTATAGCTTCTGAAGGCATTAGGAGAACTTAATTATTTGTCATTGCTACTTGAATAAATTAAGAACTCGTATAAGATTTCAGGCTAGCTCATCCTTGACTTGGACTTCATATATAGCCAAAAAAAAAAAATGTTGCATTCCATAGCTAACTGATTAAATTTATGTTTCATTTTATTTTATTTTTGTTATTATTAGCTATTATGTTTTAAAAAGAGGATTGTGAATGTTAGTTATGAACTTGTTTCAAATTTATGTGCCCTTTTCTTCTTCTCTCTAGGATGTCAACACATTAAACATGGTGCTCTTACAAAATACATGTCGTTTTATACCTTTATACTCCAGGATTTAACAAAATTTATACTCTTAATTCTTCTCCTTTTTAGGTAAGAATAGTGTATTGCTAATACAAATAGGTCATTTAATGACTTGGGTTCTTCACTTTTTGCAATAAATGATTATTTTTTATTTGCTAAGAACCTTTAAACAAGAAAAGGAATATTCTGATTGGTGTATTTGAAAATTTCAGCATATGTGGCTACAATTAATAGACAATGATAAGAACTATAGTTCCCTTCACACAACTAAATGAACTGGTATTCACCATCGCATTGCTGAAAGGAAAATAAGATTGTGGTCTTACAACTCTGATTTAAACAAGAAAAGGAAAATTCCTTAACAGTAGTTAATCTTGCTATATTTTCAAGTTATGATGTTTTTGTTAGCTACTTATGTTATTTCAATGATAGTTTCATAAGTGCTCCAGCGGCATTCACTAGTCAACAGAGAGAGGGATCTTTGGAGGATGATCCTCCTAATGAAAGTATTGGCTGCAAAGCAATGCAGGAGACTAATTCACTTGTCAGCCGAGTTCCACATCTTGAGTCTGAAGGATTATCATCTCCTCCTGCGCTTGGTGATTGTTCGGAAGATGATACTCGTAATGAAAGTAATGGTTACACTATAGTAAAGGAGGGCAAGTTACTTGTTAGGCCGGTTCCTCCTGGTGAATCAGGAGAAGGTTTACCATATGCTCCTAAAGATTTTCCAAATCCTGGTGATACTTGGAGTTGGAAAGTTGGAAAGAGGGTTGCCGGTTCTGGCTACTATTGTGATAGATACCTGTATCTTCCAAAACATCTTCAAAAGTCCTCTTCTGGAAGGGTCTCCTTCGCAAGCAAGCCTTCTCTTAGCCATTTTATTTGTTCAGAATTCCCAGACAAAGATTTTGATTCATTCTTTGCTTCTTTCAGTTGGAAGGTTCCCTCGACGGTGCATTCTTGGACAGAAGGTCAGCGTAGGTTTTGAATTTCATTTATTTTCTTGTTAGTTTATACATTAACATCTTTTAAGAGAATCTTACATTGCTTCCAAAATGTTTCATATTTTCCATGTAGCAGCACCCGTACCTACATATATTTTTTCATTATTATATGCTTCTAAAGTAGCTCGTTTTCTGTATTTTGATTCCAAGAAGTCATATTTTGTTTACGAAGAGTTGGAAACCCATACGCATATATACTTTTTCATTACAATACATTTATGAACTGCATCTGTTTTCTTTATTTTTGATTCCTCGGAGAGTTAACTGATACCAATAAGTGGGGATTGCAGTTGTGTTGATTCATGCTGTTATATCATAGCTTGAAGCTTTGAAGAAAAAATATATGGAAACAGAAGTAGGGGTGCAGGGTAACTAAGTTGAAACTTAGACCTTAAATTAGAAATTCCATAAATTTGTAGGGAAACTAGGGAAAATGTTGCCTTGCTGCAGTGGTGGTTTTCCTGTTTGCTTCTTTTGTACTTGAGTTGCAACCCTTTTTCTGAATGAGTTCAGGCTCAACTGAGGTTGAGATCCATGTATATCAAGGCCGCAAGCTTATTGGATGGTTGGTATATTTATAGTTGATGCTATAATTGCATACTTTGGATAAACATGACAACGTGACTATTCATTTTTGGACTTTTCTGCCCTTGCTTCACCATTCCACTTATATGATCTTCACATATCAAAACAATTTTTTTTAGCTTTTAGAAGATCAAGTTAGTATTCATTTCGAGTGAATTACCCTGAAAAATTGTTTCTAGTATGATCTCTATAAGTTTTGTTGTTTTGAAATTCCATTTTCAACATGGCTTTTCCATAAGGACTTGATGTTGCTTATAGTTTGTTGTTAGTGGTTAATTGATATTACAGCTCTAATGATCTCTGTTGAGGATGATTTAATATGCGTCTCTATTACGATCAAATTTTAGTACATGCACATCTTTGGTTGCAGGACTCTTTTTCCATAATTGATTTCTCCAAAAAGGTGTGCACCGTTTCAACCGTCAAACCTTGATATATACGTGTATAGTGGTCAAAACAATAGGCTGCCCTGAAAACACATCAAGGATCGCTCACGTTCTTTTCTCTTCTATGTTGTGGTGATTTGGGTTTGACAGGGAAACCATCCTGAATACATGAGTAGATCCAAAGAGCCCAAGCGTTGAGGACAGAATAAGGAGAGACTTGGATTCATTATTTGCTCAACTTTTTGTATGAATATGTCTATTTTTCTCTCTGCGCGGCCTCAAACCATATTGCTATTGAATGTTATTGTTTATATATGCACCTATTATCTCACTGAAAGTTGGGTTTGTCTCCTTTTACTCTTATTTCTGTTCTAAGCTTGTCACAGTATTAATCTTATGTTATTAAGGAACAAGTCTTGTCAGCATTCTCATGAAGATAAATATTATACTGATTTTTTTTTTGAACTTTATTTAATCTATCTTAATGTTCAGGAGATGCTGAAAAGAAAAATGAAGAGGCTGGAAAGGAACCCAAAAAAGATGAAGCTACTGGTGGTATCCAGAAAAAAAGAAAGCAGAAATCAAGCAAAGCAGCAGCCAGATCTAAGCGACAAACTCGGCAATCTGTTAAAGAGTCTGTTAAATTCTGCAGCGAAGACACAGCTTTGGGAGTTGACCTTTCTTATGATGAAGGCATAGAAACAAGTAATTCAATGGTCAAGGATCTGAAAGTTACTAATAATGAGAGCAACGAAGTTTTTGGTGACCAAGATCTTCCGTCTCAATTGACTCCCGAAGAATTTGATGACTATCTCAATTCGCTGGACAATATCCTTACTCAGCCTCTTTTTGAAACTTCATTGCCCCCTCCTGCAACCATTATCTCTCCTGCCATCGAAGATGAAATGGCTGAACTTCGAAGGAAGCTTAATACTTATCTTGCTATGGATTTCCCTTCTTTGGTTTCATCTGAGTATGTTGCTGAACTTGCAAATCTGGCCTCCAAGCTCAAGAAGGATCCTAGCCTCAGTGTTGACCAACTTGTTAAGTTAAATTTAATTGAAGAAATTCCATTGATCAATGATATTTTCTTGGAGACTAAAAGAACAAAAGAGCAGGCTGACAAATTCTTTGCAGATCTTGAGGCGAACAAGGCTGAGGTTACTTCTCTGAGGTCAAAGTATGGTGAACTCAAGGAAGAAAAAAACCATCTGCAGGCAGATGTAGATTCCACCTCAGCAACCATAGAAGATATTGATGATCAAATTGCTCGACTTCAATCTCAAAGAGCTGATCTCGTTAGTAATATTGAGACTAAGAACAAGAGAAAGGATGAGTTGGCATCTGAGCAAAAGGTGGTGGCCAAGTCAATTCATGCAGTTGCGCAGAAGATTCAGTTTGCCAACTCCAAAATGCAAGAATGGGCGGTCAAGAAGAACAATTCTGTCGAGCGAGAAGCTGAAATTCTGGCTAGATTTGCCCCTCTTAAAGGGTTTGCTGTTTGAACAATCTATTTCAGTTTACAACATGTCAAGTAGCCTTGGACCTCTCTGTTGGCATAATCCTTTAAAGACTGGATTTTGGCATCTTTTTGCATACCATGAATATATTGAACTACCTTGTTGCTATCAGTCTTCTCTTGCCCTCTTTTATCTATGTATTAGGTAGGATATTATATTTTAGGCTCTAATTTTGAAGCAATTCATGGTAGAGCCGATTATTTTAGAAAATCTGAAATCAATTATAATTTTTCGTTTTTTTTTTATTAAAATTTTAACCGCTAAATGAATTTGGACAAATTGAAAGAATTTTGTAGAATTTTAATGGAGCTAGGTTCTAATGCAATACACGAACTATTTACCGATAAGTTTTACAGCAGTTTGAATATTTTATCATTTGCAACTATGTATCGAGCATTTGTTTGTTGAACATCGAATAGAACTAGTTCTTTGCTTGCGCGCGCGAGTATTGGCCGTGGTGTTGTATATATATGTGTATACAACTGTGACTTTAGGGGCGTTGGTGTCACTCATCATCACCATGATTCTTTTTTACATTTTTGCCTTTTAATCTTTATTGTAAAGAGGTTGTGGCGAATGACATGCTAACAATGATATGGTTGTGGCCACATAATGAGTACGAAACGAAAGGTGAAGCTGTTACGTCTATATATTTTTTCGCCAAAAATAATTTAGAGTAATATGCACAAATAGATATGGAAATTTAAAATTCATAATACAATTAATGAAAATTGACATGGAATTAACAGAATCATAAATAAGATTTTATTGTCTAAATAGAGCAATCTTACATAACTTACTTTAGATGCAATGATTATTGAAAGCTCAATCTTAATTTTGAAGAACATAATTTTCATTACATCTCCCTGGAACTAAACAGGACACATGACATAATGCCTTGAGAAATCCAAGCTTGTGGAGACAACTCAAAGATTCTATTGAGACAAATCCAAAAAGCAAGACATGTTTTGCAAAAAAACGAGACACTTTTTGTTTGAAAATTGTTGATGTCTTGTTTGTTTATTGAAAATGGTTTTGATAAGCTTGGAAGTAGCGTTTTGAAAACCGTGTTTTGAGAATAGAGGCTCGAGGAATCTTTGCTGGATTCGGGTTTCTTACTGACGAGTTCCGGTGTTCAAAAAATTTTTGGTGTTAGGGTTTCATCATCGGACTTTCGAATCGAGGCTCCGACGATAATTTTAGGGTACAAAATCTGGTGTCTACACAAGGGTCCATTTATTAAGTTGATTTCCTATGAGGTGATTTAGCTACTCTAAGTTATTCTAAGAGAACAAGAAAGAAAGGAAAATTTAAACTAGCAAAGAGCACTCAAGAGGGTTGATTAATATACCTATTCAATTCTTAATGTTCAAGATCATTGTTAGATTCATTTCATGCCAAAAGACTCATTGATTTCTAATCAACATGTTTTAATTATTGTTCAAGTTTCATACATGATTAAGGTTCAATTTTATGCCAATGAACTAAAATCTGTTCATTAACAGCAAAAAGTTTTCTCAAAGTGTTCATGTTGATTAACTTGTATTTTTCATGCAATTGGTTTGTTTAGTTAAAAGACAAGATCAATTTTATGTTTAAGTTGTTTAATTAATTAGTTCATGGGAAGTGATCACTTATTTATATCCTAAGAACAAGCAAGAAAAAGGACCAGCATACAAGTGGATTACAAGATCATATTTCATTTTCATTTAGTTTTCACTTTTCAATTACGTGTCTTTCATGCATTTGAGAAGTGAACTTCTAACAAAAGTATTTTATTTAACGTTTCAATTTCATGCATTGTTATTAGGATTAACTATGAGAAGAGAGGAAGATGTTTGTTCAATTAAAAGCAAGCGAATTTTAGCGAATTCAAGTTTGTTTAATTTTGTGTTTTACATGCATAAGAATTGTGTTTGACTTAGGAAAACAATCCAATTTTTTTAGTTCAAGTAGTCATGCCATTTAATAAGGTCTCATTTCATGCATTTGTGATCAAAACAAGGACAAAAAGAGGAAATACGAAGAGAAGAACAAAAGAAGCAAAAAAAAAAAAAAAAGCAAGCAAACCTATGATTTATTTTATTTAGGTTCAAGTTATTAATTAGATTCATTTCATAAAAGGTATAGGTGAGTTTTTATTTAACCAATTTTAATTAAGTTCATATTGTATGCATTTATAATGGTATTTTTCATACATAGCATAAGGTCCAAAAAGAAAAGAAGAAAAAGAAGAAGAAAACAAATGGGTCCCCCAATGTCCTTGGAGATTATTGGAAGCCACTTAATCGTGATTCTTCCTTTCATCTCCTAATTGGCTGCAAAACCTAAACAAGAGACAAAAAAAAAAAAAAAAAAAAACAAAAAACAGAAAACCTTTAAAGATTAAGCTCGAGTAACTGAGAAAGGCATGCCATAATTTTAATTTGCTACTTCTCTTTAATAGAAAATATTCTGTGCAATTACAATTTGGACTACAGGAAAAAAATCAAACTAAAAAAAAGATGAACATGGATTCAAAAATGTTACAAGTCCATCACTGGGACTTTCTCTTCTTCTGCACTCTCTGCAACTTCCTCCATTTGAGGAAGATCTGGTATGACAATCCAGAGAAGACCATGAAAACACAACCCCACTGCTTTGATGAAAGGGGATTGCCACTCAGCAGTGAAGAGACTACAATGCTGACAAACTTGCGTGTGGTAGTAATGGTGGTATTGGCAAGAGACCCAAATCGACTTATGGTGAGGAAGATGAAATTCTGGCCCACCGCACCACAGAGGCAATAGAGAAGAATGTCCCATGCTGCCTCCGGATGCAGCTTGCAGAACTGAACTGCCTGAAATCCAATAGCCTGTGGGAAGCCAAACATGTATACCATATTGTATATGGTACCCCATAAGTTCATTCCCAACATTATATCCCAAGCACTTGTCTTTGGATACCTGCAGAAATTAAGGACCATTAATCGACGAAGAGTAAAGACATACCTATGTAACTACAATTGGATATAACTGAGTGCTACTTTAACATACAAAGGTAGAAAAGCAATCATCGATATCAATTAGGTATTCAACACAGTTGCAAATTCACACCAAGCATGCTGGTCTAACTGACTGAATTCTCCAGAAACATATTACTAAACCATACTTTCTTATCAGAGCTCACCACAAGAAATCAAAAGGTAAAGCCTTTTTTGGTTTGTTTATTTATCTTTCCTTGAATCTAATATAATGGAACATACATGTTTATACCTTCACTCATTGCTCATTGACATGTATAATGGAACAATGAAAAATTGCAATATAATAGTATAGTAATAAACAAGCAACATTCCCAAATAGTTGATTACCAATTCAGAAGGGAAAAAACATACCTAGCTGTTATTGAATCTTGAGTGGCATTTGTGAATCCATCAAATGCAAGGTTCAGGAAACATAGCCCATATCCAAGGGGTGCATTGGGATGTGCCAGCTTGCTGATAGTCTTTGAGCTAGTCTGAAAATCAATACAGGCACACTGTGATTTAGTCCTCCAAAGAAGTCTTTGATCATTGTAATTATCCTTTTTTTTTTTTTGCTATTGGCCCATTACTCTGACTTAATTACATGCAATTCTTACCTTTAAGAGTGCAAATGTTGATACACCTCCAGCAACAAGTAAAGTACAAACGTACTCAGGAATCGTGTATCTTATACCATAAACTATGGAACCCATCAGCATCACTGTAAAAGAAGATAATACCACGTTTAAATGTCGAAGCCATCAATTCCAGAATTCATAATCTTAATAAATGCACCTTCCATTGAACAGAAAAACATAGCATAAATAATGTCTTTGCATCTTTAAAACAAAGCATATAATCCAGCTTATATGCTATAATAGTGATAACATGGTATTTTATGATTTGGTTTTACAATTCTATAATTCAAATTCCATTTACTTATTGCTTGTTTTTTTTAAAATACTTCTTGTACATTTTTTGACAAACGATAATGGACAAGGGAGAAGAATACTAAGCAAACTATAATTAGTAGCACTAATTTTCATAAAGGAAGCAGCTTTTCTAACAGGGCAAGCAATTTTAATTATTTCATAATTAAACATTGTTTTTAAGCTACAACTGATATTTTGGTGTTTTTGAAAATGTTTAGTTCGCGAGTAAAAACGAGCATCCATCAACCATAAACTGCTCACTGGGAAGAGCAATCACATGAGATAGAGTATAAATCTACCCAATTTTCTTTGCAAGATCATAAAGACATCATCATCCAAAAGATATTCACAAAGATGTGGATCCTATTTACCAAGGATTCATTCATGATATTTTCTATTTCTATTTAATAAATGGCGATTGAGGACCCTCGAGTAAAAAAATGGGTACCTACACAAATGAACCCTTTTTTTATCTAATTTTTGTCTTTTCTTCTCTTGTTGTGAAGAAAATGAGTTAAAGCTGTATAGATTACAATTGGACCAGCAAAGCGTAGAATCACACACAAATATTAACAAAACCCCCTACTACTATCATGCTTATTAGGATGGAAGCATGGTTGTATATGGAAATTTCAAATATCTCACCTGGAATCATTTTTGAGGATTTTGCCAGGACCTGCAATTAACGAGGTAAGAATTAGTAAGAGTTATTTAATCAGATATTACTTGAAAACCATTAATTAATACATGAAGAAACGCAGTTCCTTCATGATCATCAAGCAATATGGATAAAAGGATAATGCTTAAGCAAACCATTTTCCAATCAAATAAGTCCAAAAAGGAGACCTTTTGACAGTAAGACACAATCTCAACATCCTACACTGTTACATAGATACCATACCCCCTTCTTCCACCCAGAATGAAGCCTATTCATCTACACAATTCTATATACCTCCAAATATTTGGTCCAAAGAGCATTAATTAAATTTCACACCACATCAGCGTATGCAGCTGGTAGTAGAGAAAAGGAAATGTGCCAAATACAGATCAAGGAGAGCATACCTGAGCTGGGTAACTGATATACTTCAACGCTTCTATGCCCAAAGCTGGACCTATTGTGTTAGTAATGCCTGCACTCCAATAGGTCCACCATGGAGCGCCACCAGCACTCCTATTTGACCAAAGCTTTATCACTGTTTATAAGGCATGGTAATAAGCTCCATCATTATCTTCACTCCATACATTATAAAATAACCAACTACTGAGCAAAGGGTAAGAACAAAAACTCACTTATATATGACCAGATCAAACAAATTACATTTTGTGCCAAATTTAGGAATGCAAGGTGTTCAAACCTCTTCCCATCCGGACCAAAGCGCTTGGTTGACCTGAAAATTGGAAAAAAAAAAGGAAGGATTTTTAATGAAAGGGCAACCTGGGGAATGCTGAATATTGCTCATTTACTGGAAATAAGCATAATACTCGCAATAAGAGCATAAGGTTCACAACAAGATCATGTAAAATGACATTGTAAATAAAAGATTGGCAATGCACACACACACACATATATATAGACACACATAAATATATCTAAAGTTGCGCATATTCGTGTTTAGGAAATCGCATTGGTTCATGAATTTAGTAAATTTGTGCAAATTACACTACTCAGTACAGATCAAAGACGCAAACTGAATTCAATCATTTTGATCCCTAACGTTCAGCTGGTACCCTAATTATACACCCCGAAGCAATTACCAATCTAAACACCTCGAATCAAAGCGATCAAGATGAAGAAGGCCCGAGGAAGAAAAAGAAAACTCACAGAGTCTCCTGGAGAACACCTTGATAGATGTAGGCAGCCCAAATACCGGCGACGCAGAAGGCCAGCACCAACACACGGCGGAGCCCTGAGACGTGAGGCTCCATCGCCGC
>JAYMTT010000819.1:0-11332 GCA_036898025.1 Hypseocharis bilobata
TTGACTTTTTATTATTCTCGGTAATTCTAGTTTGATACTAATTCGGTTTCAATTTCATCAGTCAGTCAGTTTAATTGGGGATAGTATGTCTCTTTACAGGCGGCAGCAGCTATGTGTGTTGGTATGGGCAGCTTCTCCGACCCTTTTGAGGCTCAGGGTCTTGCTCATTTTCTAGGTTTGATATATTTTTTTTTGTTTTTGTTTGTTTTCATTTTATCTTATCTATATGTGAATTGAATGATCCTGTCTTCTTGTCTGCATCGCCAACACTTTAATACATTGCTTGCAGACATTTCTAACAAATTATATTTTACCCAGAACACATGCTCTTCATGGGAAGCACTGATTTTCCAGATGAGAATGAGGTTAGTTCATCCATGTCCTTAAACTTAAAGTACTTAATTTGAAAGATGAAGAAATAACAGCTGACTAGTACAAGAATTACTAGATGACATAACATGATAGGTTGTTTCCATGCACAGAGAACGCTCCGTAGTCATTTATTTGTAAATATTTCCCACCCTTTGACAAGAAGAGAGCCAATCTCCAACTCATTTGCTTGGCTAATCATTTTAAAGGGCAAGTGATTTGTAGATTTACACCTTTACCTTTTGGGCATGGATGTCAATCGGGGGAGAAATCAAATGTTAAAGTTTCCATATTCATATATTGTGTTTGCTTCACTGCTTTGTGGTGATAGCTAACCTAAGCTGAAAATGTGACGTTTTGATGCTTCTGGAAAATAAATAAATGAATAAAAAGTTACTTTCATGGGGTTTTATATCAAAAGAAAAAAGAAAAAACTGAGGATACCTTCTATTATTTGCTGTGCTTGAATGATTTTTAAGTTAATTTCTAACAATAGTTTCTTTTAGTTGTCAAGGTTTTTGCATGCTTACATAAATTTACTTGCAGTAAGTTAAAGAAGATAATGATTTTCTTTAGTGATGTTTTGGTACTCTTACCTACTAGTTTGACTTTTTTCTTTGCTAGTATGATAGTTACTTGTCCAAACATGGAGGCTCATCAAATGCATATACAGAAACTGAGCATACCTGCTACCATTTTGAAGTTAAACGAGAATTTCTCAACGGTGCCTTGAGAAGGTAAATGTTGATCCTTCACGCATTGGATATTAATGTAAGAAGTCCTTGGCGCCATATTACTTTGGTGTTGATAAAGCAACAGTCTTTCTGGATGCTTTTCACATCGGCATTATTGTTCATCATACGTATGTTGCAACTATGGTCAATTTGCAGATTCTAAATCTGATAAATGGGCTCATAATTATCGTGGCCATTTATTTCCTCTCTAATCTGTATGGTACAGAATAATGTCTCATGCTGTTGTAATGTTGCCAAAGCATTATGTTTGGTGCTGTAGGGTTGGAATATCCAGTAGTGCACCAACTCTCTATTTTTGTTATGGACAGTTTTGGCATGCTACATATTCAGATAAGGGGATTGATATTTTATGTTGGTTTATAGATTGTGGCATGGTATACTTCCAAATTAGGAGACTGGTTAATGCTCATATTTGGTTCCAGTGACGAAATATTTATATTGGTCCATTTGCTATGTCAGATTTTCGCAGTTTTTTGTTTCACCACTAGTAAAAATTGAAGCCATGGAACGAGAGGTACTTGCTGTAGATTCTGGTATGTACTACTCTACCAGTTTCAGTTTTTCCTTTTACAAAATAGTGCTGCTTTTATTTACTTCTAATTTGTTATTTTCTTCCTAGAATTTAACCAGGTTCTGCAAAATGATGCTTGCCGCCTTCAACAAGTTCAGTGCCATACATCTGTTCCTGGTCACCCTTTTAACAGATTCTTTTGGGGTAGCATGACTGCTCCTTCTTACTCTTTTGTATAACTTTCCTGCTGGAGTATCTAGTTCTTCATGTTAAGTACGTGTTTTCCTTACTTGTTTTCCTTACTTGTTGTGGAAGGGAATAAGAAGAGCCTGGTTGATGCTATGGAGAAAGGGATCGATTTGCGAGAACATATTTTGAAATTGTATAGAGATTATTACCGTGGTGGACTAATGAAGCTAGTTGTCATTGGAGGAGGTTATCTTTTCCATCTCTGATTATTAAGATGTCATATGCTATATTACAGCTTAGGTTGTTTGTTGGATGAGAGGAAATGCAATTCTTTATATCAGATTATTTATGTACTTGTCTTTCACAAGCTCTATTACTTGTCAAAGGATCTTAATATAGAAAACTAAAAGCTGGTTATTACTATGGTTAAAAGTTGAATTTAAAGGAATAGTATACGAGAGTATTGCTGTATTAAATTTATGTTCATTAATAGTAGCACTTTCAAAATGCTGCAGAGTCTCTGGATGTTCTTGAGAGTTGGGTTGTAGAATTATTTGCTAATGTTCGAAAAGGTCCTCAAGTGAAGCCAGAGTTTGGAGTGAAAGGTCCTATCTGGAAAGGTGGTAAACTTTATAGGTTAGAGGCAGTTAAAGATGTTCACATGCTCGATTTAACATGGACATTGCCATGTCTGCGTCAAGACTATCTGAAAAAATCAGAAGATTATTTAGCCCATCTCATTGGGCATGGTAAGATGTCTCATCTTAATCTTTTTACATATCAATCTGGTAGAAAGTTTTTAATGCTTGAGTTATGATTGTCACTATGCTGCGGTTCTGCTCTCTTAACAATGTTGTGGTATGACTTCGAATAAATGTATTTTCTTCTCATGGTTATATTCTTCCCATCCATCTTGTTAGGCAAGCCCATAAGCATTACGAGTCTTCTAGAATTATTTTATCCCTTGCTAAACAAAAGCACTGAACCACGTATATACATGAATACATACAATATTGTACGACCCATCTTGCTTGAAGATCCAAACAGTTTCTTCTCCCAAACCCCAAAGTATTCTCCTTCAGAAAGACCTATTTGAAATGATATCTTTCTGATGTTTCTTGGTTTAGATTTCTTCGTTTTGCATGTTATGTAAATCAAATAGTTTTCTAGAACATTTTCAAGTCCTGGTTTAGTTCATTTGAATATATCTCGATGACCACATGTTTTGAGCATGATTTATTTATCAAAAGTATTTTCTTTTTCAGAGGGAAGTGGAAGCTTGCATTCCTTTCTCAAAGCTAGAGGATGGGCAACTTCTGTATCTGCTGGTGTTGGGGATGAAGGACTGCATCGATCTTCCATAGCTTATATTTTTGGCATTTCTATACGCCTCACTGACTCTGGATTGGAAAAGGTAGTTTTTTTTTGTACTACCTCCAATGCTTCTTCTTTTGTTGGAGAAAATAGACTACCTCCCTTTTCTAAGTTTGTCTATCAATTGATTGTTCTATTAACCTTTTTGTGGCCTCATCGTCACCTCGCTAGTTCCGCAACCTGGAGCCTAATATAAACAATAGGTGTTCCTCGTAGAGGCAATTCCCTAGTTGAACTTCCATTACTTCAATATATATGTTTTTTAACCAATGTGTACATTATCAATATATGGTTTTTATTTATATCTTTCTGTTCTTGTTTCCTCCATTGAACTTACATTTGTTATTTTACGTGATGTTGCCCAATTACAGATCTTTGAGATAATTGGTTTTGTTTATCAATACCTTAAGTTGTTGCGTCGTGACTCTCCCCAAGAATGGATATTTAAGGAGCTACAGGATATTGCAAACATGGATTTTAGATTTGCTGAGGAGCAACCTCAAGATGATTATGCTGCAGAACTCGCAGGTACTGTTTCTAATTGTGTATATTATTATTTTTATATGATTATGCGCACTATTGTAATTGCTTTATGCTAGCATACTTGCTGTTTTGTTGAAAACTTAGATTTCACTCCATTTTGTATTGTTTGCCATTGTCCTTTTCTTTCTTCTGTCTGATGACGAGCCTGCTCTTGGTGGCTTGTGCATGGTGTATTATCCAGAGTTGGGAGTCTTTGACAGTAAGATAGCTATTGGTTTTCTTATTGTCACATTAGCATCTATGTGGGTGCTGTAAGTGTGTTTGTGTCTATTAGATTATAGGACCCTGTTTGAACCATTCATGATACATGAAGAATGTTTTGTGAGTTATGATTTGCAATAGACTGGATTTCAAATTAAATCTAGGACTTCTTAATAATTTATTGAAGACTGTTTTCATGTTCTCCCCTGGGTAAAGTATTGTGGTTATCATTGGATGGTTTAAGTGTTCAGTATACTACTAATATTAACTTGTTCATTGCAGAGAATTTGCTTGTTTATCCAGCAGAACACGTTATTTATGGGGATTATGTGTATAAGGTTTGGGATGAGGAAACGATAAATTATGTGTTGGGTTTCTTCACACCAGAGAACATGAGGGTTGATGTGGTAACAAAGTCTGTGAAGTCACAAGGTAAAATCTTCTCTCCATTTGTCAGTCATACTACATTATTTTCCAAAAAGAAAATAATTAAGGTTCTCTTGAAAACTTTTGAGTTTCGTGCAACGGTTGACTTCCATCGTTTTTTTTTATTTATTTAAATAAATTTCTTACTGTTGCAGATTGCCACTGTGAGCCTTGGTTTGGATCACGTTATACTGAAGAAGATATTTCTCCATCGTTGCTTGAATTGTGGAGAGATCCTCCAGAAATTGATGTTTCATTTCATCTGCCTTTGAGGAATGAGTTCATTCCACGTGATTTTTCCACCCGTGCTGATAATGCAAATGTATCTTCTCCAAGATGTATACTTGATGAACCATTTATGAAGTTGTGGTACAAGCTAGATAATACTTTCAAACTCCCTCGAGCAAATACATATTTCCGGATAAACTTGAAGGGGGGTTATGATGATGTGAAGAGTTGTCTTTTGACTGAATTATTTATTCACCTTCTAAAAGATGCGTTGAACGAGATTATATATCAGGTTAGTTGGGCATCTTTTATAATTAATGATTTTTTAATTTCTTATTTGTTATACAGAAATCTGAATGAATTCAATCCATTTTTAAAAGTGATCATGCTGGAGCTTGTTTTCTATTGGAACTTATAACGGCTCATGTAACAAACTAAGTGAGTGGTTTAATTGCCCTATAAATTTATCTGTTTTACCATTTCAATGGATGGGGAGTTGTAAATCTAGTTTTGATAGTTGGTTATTTATCTATTTATTTTTTGACAATTTCCACTGTCATGCTAGTTTGAAAGAAACTTTTGTCTGAAAGAATTTTCATTATTTAATATCCCTGGTTTTTAGTTATTTTGTTTTTGAAGTGTTATTTTTGTTCTTTTAGCACTACGTCCACCTTTTTCATTTTTGCTTTGACCGCTTTTTAAATATTTATATATAAAATAGCTATTGATATCTTCCTACTACAGCATTGCATTTTTGAATGATCACAATATGTTTATTCCATGCTTTACTTATCACTCTGTTCTCATTCAGTTTCTGTCTCATTTCTCACAGTTAATTCGTATGTACATGTTTAACACGAGTTCTGTAATTTTCTTTCCCTGTATGCAGGCCAGTGTTGCCAAGTTGGAAACTTCTGTATCTGTTGTTAGTGATAAGCTGGAGCTGAAGGTCTATGGTTTCAATGAGAAGCTTCCAGTTCTCTTGTCTAAAATCTTGTCAATAGCCAAATCTTTCTTGCCAACTGATGACCGTTTCAGGGTACGCTTAATTTTTTTTAATAATTACTCAACCATTCCAAATATGGAAAGCATAACTGGATTCTGATCTAAAATGATACAGTTGGTATTTGTTAAGTTGCAAATACTGTAAATTTGACTTACTAAAGTAATTGTCTGAGTTGTTTTAGTTGTGCCTTTTAGTTTACTGGTTTATGGCTTGTTTGTTAGTTTGACAAACTACTGCTGAAGACAGGTTATTAAAGAGGTTATGGAGAGGACTTTGAAAAATGCCAACATGAAACCTCTAAGTCATTCATCATACTTGAGACTGCAAGTTTTATGTCAGAGTTTCTATGATGTGGAAGAGAAGCTGCGGGTTTTAACTAATATATCTATTGCTGATTTGAAGGCATTTATTCCCAATTTTCGCTCGCAGGTACTGAAACATATGGCATATTTCATGTTCTATTTCGGTGCAGTAAATTGTTGTTATTCATCATTGTCATCCCAGCAGTTTTGTTGTGGATTTCCTTCGATCCTTCACATACATTATGTGCAACCTAGAGATGCAGCTAGTGCCTATTTAACCGAGGACATGGCTTAACTAATTTAAAAGTTTGAGAACAGGTTGTGAAACATTGATATAGACAATCACTTACTGTGCATACAAAGACCAAAGTCACCTTGAAACCTGGATTAACTATCATCAAAATATATAACATAAAGTTTTACTCATTTGAGAGTCAGAAACAAGTAAGGACATTTCTCTAATTTGATAAGTAAGAAACGAAAATTTTCAGATGAGTCACAACAGGAACATTTGTTTTTCTAACTTCTAAGGAATCGTTTAAATAAACTGCAACACCTTATCTTTCCTTTATTTGGGGCATTATTACCTGCTACTATCTTAGATCTATACATTTGGAGCTCTCTAGCATAGCAACTTATTGGGTTACGAGGAAGATTCTCAAGCCCAAGCTTTGAGTCTTTGAACTGGGTTATGGTACCTGCTGAGCTTGTGGGCTTGTTAACTCTATCTAAAAAGTGTAAATCCCTATATTTGGTCTTCGGTTTTGATGTACTCCATCCCATAATAAGTGTCCTATTTGACTTTTTGCAAACATCAAGGATAACTTTGTTAGTGGTTGACTTTCCACTTTAGACCCTTGAAACAAACTAAAAAAATTGTTACAACTAACTAGCTTGAAGGATGTCATTGGAAAATCAATTTATTGTTAAAAAGGAAAGTGAACCCTTAAATTGAGACATTTATTTTTAGTATAGTGGTCAGTTAAAGTGGGATAGAGGGAGTGAAATTATTTCAGAACTAGTTTACTTGAGAAACATGAAAGAATAGAGTTTACATTCTACAAGCAATATAAAAATGATTTATTGGAAATAGGCAGGACTCTGGAATTTTTAAATCTAAAAGCTCAAATCTTGACATTTCAATTCATAACAATGGAAAAACATGGACAGATCTAGTCAAATTATGTGTAAGAGTGTAGGGATATAAAAAATGTCTAGGGGTATAAAGAATGTAAAGAAAAAAGATGTCTAGGTGCCTTGCTGTGAGGATAATAATGGCAAATATGAAGACATATTTCCTTCAGTCAGTTAATCTTTCTTACTTCTTTGTTATCTTATGATACTTAGTACTAATATCACCTAAGCTATAAGTCAACCAAGTTAAAGATATTACTAGGTTTCTACTTTTTTCCCTTTATAGTCTCTGTAATTTCCAATAAGAATGACATTTGTTCCATTTGTATCTTATACAGATTTATATAGAGGGCCTTTGCCATGGCAATTTGCTGGAAGAAGAGGCAATTAGCTTATCAAATATCTTTAGGGTTAACTTTTCTGTACAACCACTTCCTATTGAAATGAGGCATAAGGAGCAGGTTATTTGTCTTCCCTCTGCGGCCAACCTTGTTAGAGATGTCAGCGTGAAGAATAAGTCTGAAACGAACTCTGTAGTTGAGGTAACTGAATGTTGACTGACTTCATGGATTTTTCTTCAATTCTTCTTCTAGATCTCTATGTTTATGTGGTCTCATCTTTCATGATTTTTTTTTTATCTCTTCCTGATTGGTTCAAACTGCAGCTATATTTCCAAATTGAGCAAGATGTGGGGTTAGAATCGATCAAATTGAAGGCCTTGGTAGATCTTTTTGATGAAATTGTGGAAGAACCACTTTTCAATCAGCTAAGGTGATTTAATCCTACTCATAAAGTATTTCATGTTGGACTTGATTTGCTTTTGGTAATTGTTCAGCTGGGGAGACTATAGAGTGTACTTTTCTTTTAATAAGAAAAGTTGGTCTTTCTCTCTTTATTTCTTTCTTTTACTATTATTATTCTTATGATGATGATGATGATGATTCATGGCTCTTTTAAGCTAACCAATTTCCTGGATTGGCTTAACTGTAATCTTTTTACTGGTCAATGACATGTATGCTACTATGTTCGAGTAAGAGCCTGTAAGTGCCAGACTTCTTACAGTAATATTGATATATAGAGTTAGAATATGAGAATGTTGACATAATTGAGATTATGTTTTAATAAGCTTTTTTTTGTCTTATTAATTTTTGTTTCCTTAATTCTCTATGTATCACAATGCAGGACAAAGGAGCAGCTTGGCTATGTTGTTGAGTGTAGTCCACGGATAACATACCGTGTCTTAGGGTTTTGCTTCTGTGTTCAGTCTTCTAAGTACAATCCAGTCTACTTACAGGGAAGAATTGACAACTTCATAGATGGCCTGGAAGGGTTGTTGGTAAGCATTGGTTATCCCTTCTACATTCATGAGTTTTGGAACTGTTTACACTGCTTTTCTACTGGCATTCGGTGGCCTTCTTTACTATCATTCTGCCATTAAAAGTAAGGCTTCAATATATTTTGGTGCGAATGTCTGCACTATTTCCAAATTGATTGTGTAATTCTGCATTCTTAGTTCCGTTCTTATAAATGTCAATGTACTAGAGTTGCCTTAAATAGGAACAAGACAATTTCACTTTGTAGAGCAGTTTCATTGGGTGGATTTTAGGTAGATGTTTTAGAGCTGGTTCTCTGTTCATGACCCACTTTCTCTCAATTTTGCTGTGTGTATGCTGTAATGATTTCATGATTGAAAACTTTCTTCAGTTTAATACACAAGATAGTGCCTTCAATTTTATTGTTAACTATAATTTAGCTATATCTTATATAAGCCTCTGTTATGCTATGAGATGAGGATTTTTAATAGTCTGTGCGTCAAAATTTTGTATAAAAGCATTTGTGTATTTGAAAATCTATTTCCATCGCAGGATGGGCTTGATGATGAATCCTTTGAGCACTACAAAAGTGGGTTAATGGCAAAGCTACTGGAGAAAGATCCATCCCTCACATATGAAACCAATCGGTTTTGGAATCAGATTGTTGACAAAAGGTACTGCATATAGGCTTTTTTGGCTGGGGTAGGTGATATTGACGAACTATTTGGTAAATTATGAAATAGTCATAATTTTTGGTTCGTGTCGATCATCCGGTCTGCATATCTATATATATTTTAGACCAATTAACATTCTTTGGATCTGTTTGGGTATCATATTTCAAGGAGTTATGGCTAATCAGATGGTTTAGCAATGTTATAAAGTTACATTTTTCACTTGTTATGTTCAAGTATTGTTTGCATGTAAAAACGGGGTTATCTAAAGCGGGTCTGTCAATTGTAAATGCATATTTTCCTAAATTTCTGCTTCCTTCATATTTTACTGTACTCAAGGTGCTCGATCTATGTTTAGGCCGTTGGGAATAACTGTCCAATTGATGATGGGATGGGAACCACCACAGAGATTAATTGGCCATACAACAAAAATTGAAAGTAGAAGTGAAATTTTCTCTCAATAGTTGCTTCACTGATGCTATTTTTGATCTACAGGTATATGTTTGATTTTTCAGAGAAGGAAGCAGAGGAACTTAGAAGCATTCAGAAAAATGACGTTATCAACTGGTACAAGATGTATTTGCAACAATCATCTCCCAAGTGCCGGAGGCTAGCAGTTAGAATCTGGGGTTGCAATACTGACTTGGAAGAGGCTAAAATGCGACCTATATCTGTGCAGGTGATTGAAGATGCCACAGCTTACAAGTTGTCATCCAAATTCTATCCAAGCATTTGTTAAACATTGATTTTGATACATTAGATGTAGGTTATTGAACCATTGGAGGCCTCAATTTTGAGAAGAGGCGGGTTGGTTAGATTAGTATTTTCAGGAAGAGGAAGTGAAAATTTACATGGGATAACCAAATTTGAGAATAATATATCCATTTCATGTAACATGACCACATTATTTGTTTTATTGATGATTTATTTATAGATTTTCATAATTAATCATGGCCAACCCAACGGAGTCCGTTAGTCTAGTCTCTAGTGTATTGTATTGTAGTGTATGATAATTATACACAATTCAATTGCTATGATGCTGCTGGCTGCACTGTAATGGCTAATTAGTCCCCAATTTAAAATTTACTTCTAAAAATTGAAAATAAAAGGGTAATTTGTTAAACTTCCACAATTCTTAATCGGTCAATACAATTCTCAGGTTTGAAGTTTAAACTAAGACTCTAAAATCACACTAAGAATTTATAAGTATAGGGTAGTTTTTTTAATTTTAACTATTTTTAATTTTATTTTTTATTTTTATGAAAATGAAAATGAAAAAAATTGTGTTTCATTTCATTTCATTTGAATTTGATCTGAGTTTCTCCTCCAACTGGGTAGTAGTGAGTAAGTAGTAGTGAATTGATTCCTGAAGGGGGAGAACTGAACTGAAGAAACTATCATTCATCACTCTGACTCGATCATTAGCATCATAGTGTTACTGTAGATGGCTCTTCGAAGTCTCACCGGAAAAACCCTATCGCTGGGTAAGAACTACATAGGTTCTTCTGTGTATTGTTATGGGTTGGGTTTGGGTAATGTGCTGCGAGGTTTACAGACCTTCTCGCTCCCCGATCTTCCGTACGGTTATGGTGCTCTGGAGCCTGCCATTAGCGGAGAGATCATGCAGCTCCATCACCAGAAGCACCATCAAACCTACATCACCAACTACAACAAAGCCCTCGAACAGCTCCATCAGGCCATGGCCAAGGGCGATTCCTCAACCGTCGTCAAATTGCACAGCTCCATTAACTTCAACGGCGGAGGTTCCACTTTTCTACTACATATTTATTATAATATATGCTTGCTTCTCATTTCTCATTCATCATTTATTTTTCTTTTCCAATCTCAACTATCAATTGAGCTCTAACAGAATTTTCATCTTCAAGGTCATATAAACCACTCAATTTTCTGGAACAATCTCACCCCTGTTCGTGTAAGTCTGTTTCCTCGTCTCTAGGTTTTATATTATTTTTCAGTTCTCTCTAGAGTTTCAATCTAGGCTAGGGTCTGAAACTTCATTCGCAGGAAGGAGGTGGTGAGCCCCCAAAAGGTTCCCTAGGTTGGGCCATTGACACACAGTTTGGTTCTCTAGAAGCATTGATTCACAAGGCCAATGCAGAGGGTGCTGCTTTGCAGGGCTCTGGATGGGTGGTCGGTTTCTTCAACCTGTCCTTTATGTTTCTAGCTACTAGGTACATCTTTTGCTTTCAAGTCAACCTGAGATTTTACTGATTTTTTTTTTTTTTCAATTTGAATTTTGACAGTGGCTTGTTGTTTAGAAAAATTAGCAGAAGATTTGTATTGAAACTA
>JAYMTT010000820.1:0-11329 GCA_036898025.1 Hypseocharis bilobata
TCTCAAATAAAAAAAAACTACATTTCTTTTGATTGGTCTTTGTCTAACATACAAAGACTATATATATTAATTAAATTAGGATTACTAAAACTTTTTACTACTAAATACGAAGTAATATTTTTTTAGGAGACAGTAGTAGTAGTATTTTTTTAATTTGGTCATCATAATTTTACACCTCACCACGACTCACGCCTCGAGCGAGCCCGAGAAATAAATGTCGCAAAGACGCAATCAAACCTGGATTGGACTGGACTGGACAATGGACAATGGAGATGGGCTTGCACTTTGTAAATGGGCCTTGTGAGAATGAATCCTCGAACACAAAGGTATTTTACTAGTACTTATTTTTCTTTTAAGAAAAAATTTAATCCACAAAAGGCGAAGAAGGAAGGAGAAGCGTCAGTGACAGCGAGCTCTCCGCTCCGGCCGCCGCCCATAAGCCACTGCGCAAATGGCCGTATGCTTCGTACGAGCCCCTCTATGCCAGCGTTTCATCAGGAACCCGACGCCTACCTTTAGAATCTGTGAAACCCCTATAGTAATCGTAAGACCAAAACTCGGAGTGCTGAGACTAATATGCTCGGCTGCTTCTCAATCCTTAACTGAGCCACCCCTCCATAAATGGGAACCTTTCCGTAAGAAAAAAGTCGCTCTGCGCATTGGCTATGTCGGCACCGATTACAGAGGTCCTCCTCCCTTTTATCCCCTTTTAATTTTTGATATTTTCTTTTACTCTTTAGCTCTTTTTTTTTCTTTTTTTATTAACTTAACTTCATTTTTCATCCTTTTCAGGTCTGCAAATGCAACGCGATGAAAATTCCAGTAAGGTTCTCTTTTGTTGTCCTTATTTTGCTGCTGGTACCATTTGTCTGTGTACAGTTTCATAATTTATTTGTGATTTGTTATTACATTGTTTGTTTTTTCTACTTGATTCAATGACGGAACATTATTTTTTTTTTAATTAGAGAGCAAGCAAGTTACCAGATTGTGTAATGTTGGATGAGTTTATCAGTGTCATAAGCTTTCTACTATATTACAAGTGACTACTATTCTGGATCACTTGAATAGAATTCTTCTTAATTTCTTCACTAGTTTAATGATGATCTTTATGTGATGTAATGTAATGATCCTTTTCTTGTTCTTAATCACGACAAACGTTAACTAGTGTTTTGCTGGCACAGACAGGATCTCACTAAAGCATTGCACTTTTTGAATTGTAGCAATTGAAAAAGAATTAGAGACTGCCATCTTTAAGGCCGGTGGGATCCGTGAGAGTAATTTCGGTAATCTGCACAAGATTGCATGGGCCAGAAGTAGCCGAACCGATAAAGGAGTAAATATGTTATACTAAATCATTTTTGTTGATTTGATTGTTTGTTTTTCTGTCTTCACTATCTAGTTTGTGGTTTGTAACATCTATTCACAGCTTAAGGATACTGATGAATTGATGTTTTCCTTTATTATTCTGGCCAAACATTCTAGGTTCACTCACTGGCAACAACTATATCTTTGAAGATGGAAATCCCTGAAAATGCATGGAAGGATGATGTTAATGGCATTGCCCTTGCAAATTATATAAACAATTATCTTCCTGAAAATATCAGAGTTTTTAGCATTTTACCTTCGCAAGGGTAAGAGCTTGAGCTCTGTTCTCTTTAAAAATTTCACCTGTGATGTAAAATCCTATAATCATTTGATGGACTAATTACATGAATATGCATATGCTTTATGCCATCTACTATTCTATTCTTGTAACATATTATGTTTGCAATAGTGAAATCTAATGTTGCTGTTCCAAGATACTGGTATGCTATATTACTGTGTTTTTGTCCCTGTCTGTGTCTTAAATATGATTAGATTTTGTATTTTGTTTAAAGTAAATAGACTAACCATTTTCTAATTGTTTGTCCCATTGGCCTGTTATTAGGAGCTTTGACCCTAGAAGAGAGTGTAATCTTCGGAAGTATAGTTACCTCCTTCCTGCTGAAATTATTGGAATCAAAAGTCATTTTAGCGTGGCTGAAGTTGATTATCATATCTCTGACTTCAATGATATATTGAATGTCTTTGAGGTATAATATCTTTATTCTCGCTTCTCTTTTTACATATGTTGCTAGTTTTCTTTTCTGGCATGAAATTTGATTTCTTGTAATAATTGAGTTGATTCTTGCAACTGAGGTTTCAGATTATCTTGCAAGCTTTGTTGCACATATTCTATATAAGCAGACTGCTATAGTTTGTGGTTGTTATGGGCCATAGATACATTTTAGTTTGATTACAGGATCATTAAATTGCAGTTGTTTATCTTTGTGAATGCGCTTTGTAGGGAGATCATCCTTTCCATAACTATACAGTGAGAGCCAACTACAGGAAAAAGTTATCTCCAAAACAGTCACCTAGCAATGGTCAAGTGTCAAGATCATCAGGTGAGGCATCAGCCTCAGAGTCTGAGGGAAGTGATGTAGAAAAAAATTCCAGAACTCATGAAGCAGTTGCAGTAAATATTGAGCAAAAAAACCAAGATTCTTCACAGTCCGACGAGTTTGATGAACATCTAGTGGATGCTTGTGATAAGCATAGAAGTGATTTGAAGGAGCAAAGAACCAACGTAACTGTCCGTGCAAGATGGCTACATGAACCTGATGAGACAGATAGAATAAGTCCTTCCCACTTCAGAAAAATTTTACGTTGTTCTTGTGCAAAGCTGGAGAAATCATGCGGATTTGATTATGTTGAGATCTCCATATGGGGAGAGTCATTCATGTTGCATCAAGTAAGTATTTGAAATTTAAATCTTCGAGAATTTTCAAAAAATTTATTCACTTTCCAGGTCTTGTCATTCACTCTTATCGACTCCCTCGGTAATTATCGATTCCCTCAGTAATTAGACTCACGTGGAGTACCTCTGTTTATTAAAAGGCATCTTATTTGTAAGGGAGACCAACACTTGCTCCGCCTCATAACATTAATCGTTATAATGTTCACCAGATACGAAAAATGGTTGGAACTGCTGTGGCAATAAAGCGCAACTTACTCCCTAGAGATACTCTAACTTTGTCGCTGGCCAAATTTTCGCGAATTATTCTACCGATTGCCCCATCAGAAGTCTTGATTTTGAGGGGAAACAGTTTTAGTTTGAGAAAGAAACCTGGCAATGTATCAAGGCCTGAAATGCTGCCAATGGTTGAGTCAGAGGAAATTCTAGGGGAAGTTGATAAGTTCTACACCTCTGTAATGTTGCCTCAAATTACCCAATTCTTGGACCCTTCCAAATCTCCCTGGAAGGAATGGGTTGAGAAATTGGATGAGCATGTAAGCATTCCAGATGCACAATTGGATGAAGTCAGGAATGCTTGGAAGTTGTGGAAGGAGAAGTTTCAGAGTAGAACCACTGCCCCATCTGTAGTTCATCAATGATGTACGGTAAATCTCAGCTATGTATAATTCTATATTAATCATGGCTTTAGTTTACCCAGATTTTTGTCAGCTGCTTTATACAATATATCGGTAGCCAAATCTTCTTATCCTATCTCTATATATGTGCCATGTTGTGGCGTGGAAGAGTGCTTCTGTCATTTGCCAGAATAGAAGATCCACAGAATGCAAATTTGCCACTTTTTGTCAGGCAAAATGGCTGCAAAGCCCCTCCATAACATGGTTTTTTTGCTTCCATTATTGGTGTCATCGTATGGGATGTGTGCAATATTAGCTGTGTTACTAGACAGGGATTTGCTCCAAGAGCCACCCTCACTACCTGGTTTCACTGCAATATGAGTATGCTAAATGGTCGAGTGGACATTTCCAGAGTACGAAGATAGGTAACATAGCAGTGGTGAAAGGAAATTTTTGTCAGTTGTGGCAGCACCTGCTATGTAGTATATGGGCAATGCAAATTTTGTCAAAGTTGAATTTGATGTAATTCTTAAATGTTAATGACTTGTGTGGAGCACATTTTCACAATTCTTCTCCTTCCATTGTTGTCAAATGTTTTTTTTTTTTTTTCTGTATATCCACTGTGACAAGATTCACACTTCATTCAGTATAAAAGTTCGAAGATGGAACATGTCAGGTTGTCCACAATCACGTATCTTTACAAGCAACTTTGGATATTATATATACATAATGGTTTTCACCAGCATTGGGAACAGGGTCTTGAGACAAAGGAAGTGTAAAGACAAGTTATTCTATAAAGCTCCAATATCCCATTGCATTTCTTGAGAACGCCAACACCTGAAAACACAAACTCTGGTAAGTTCATAAAATTTAAGGAGAAAATAGGCTCAAAATCCTGACCATTGAGATCAACTCATTCAGACAATACACGCAACAGAATAGATCAACAAACAAAAACAAATTAGTAGTCACATAGAATTGACTTATGTGCAAAAGCAGCTCTTGAAAAAAAAAAAATTTCCAACAAAGTTCACATTTCAATTTCCAGTAACCAATTTACTTTCCGCAATCACTATCTATTCATGCGACTCTACCCCATATTAAGTACATTAAAGCAACACAATCAGAAGCAAAGTTAACAAAGCTAAAATGCATGCATTAACACATGCCCCACCAAAATGCATTACAGCTAGATCAGGTGGAAATAATGCGTGCATTGTCCACACATCTTGACTACAGGGTTTATTGCATACCAAGATAATTAATGCTTATCTACAATTCTATTATTATTATTGCTAAGTACCTGTCTAATATTATACTATAACCAATATGTTTACCCCTCATAAATTTTAGGGTTCGACACACCATGGCTTCTTCATCTCATTGTTATAGGATTCATCGTGCAAAAGAGTACCCCCTCTTCTCTTGGGCATCTAATGATAGACAGTAACTAAAACACTAAACAGACTCTTGGCAGTGTTGGCATACAGGAATTAAAAAGAACAAGTCACTTGAAATTTTAATAGTAAATACTAAAGCAATGAGGTCCTAACTCTCAAAGGCCTATTGGCGTTCAATTCATTTGTCCATCCCGCAAAGGTACAAAACAACCTCAACATTACCTTCAGCAGTAGCATCAAAACTACAACTCCTCTTGTTATATCAGCAACAGGATGCTGGAAATTCTTTTAGAACTGGTGACACAATGTATTCCAAAATCCAATTTCACTATATTTCAAAGAACCCAAAGAATGCATTCAATGATTTCCTGAAACTAACCCATTCGAGGAAATATTAAGTAGGCTGATTAATTTAAATGGAGAGCCAAATTAAGGTCCAATGAACCTAAGTCAGTTATTAATATAATTAACCTCCAAATAAAGTTAGTACACAGTAAAGCCACAAATTGTGGTTGGATTTCATGCCGAGACAGGGCATCTAACACCCTTGGAATTGACTACAATTATTTGCATGAAAAAGTGGGCAATCTGAAAAGGCATCTATAAAGTCGAATACATGCAAAACATCAATCATCATTAAAATAGCAGTTGGACATGAGCCCCCGAAACTGCCCTTTCAACCAAAGGACATGCTCCAATTAAGAAGGCTGTCCTAACACAAACCCCAACCCCATGATTATGCCAATCGACCAGGTAATCCCACACACCAACCACTCTATTGTTCATGAACCAATCAACAAATTCATAACCAATATAACCCACAAATCAAAGCCAAGAGAAAAATCCAATTTATGTAATCATTATGGTAAAGGGGTTTATCAATTATACAGTAACATGAACCCAGTAGCTTCCAAAAATCAACTTCTTAAACCTCAAAACACATAACAGTAGTAACCAAAAAGTCAATTATGCAAAAATCCCAGTTCTCAAACAAACAATTCAAATTGCTTCAACATAAAAAAGTTCATAGTAAACTGCAAACTCAAGGGCATGGGCATGAGAACGAGAAGAAGGACCTCTAGCTGTAGTAGAGCTCGAGCCCCATGCCGTCGTGGATCTCGTAGTCCCTGAGAGTGATGTGGTCCTTGTAGATGTTGTACCACTTCTGGATCCTGATCTTATCCGCCCTGGTACCGGTCTGCGCCGCCACCAGCCTCTTCAGATCTCCGATCGTGTCGTCTTCGTTGCACTTCACCCTCACCTTCTTCCCCAGCCGATCGTTCAACACCACCTCTATCATCTTTTTCTTCGCCAACCAAAACCCTAATCCCCAAATTCACCCGTCAAAAGCGTAAATAAAATCGTCTTCTCTATAAAAATACACAAAACACGCGTCGTAGTGGCAGCTCGAGGTAATAAGAACCACATACCGTGCCCTTTTTCGTCTTTGCACTAAACCGCTGGGCCTACCTTCGTTAAAAATATCTTATCTCTATAGCGGATTGAGCGGTCACGCGACGTTTTCGGTCTCCGTTTTGTGGTTATCTTGTAAGGATCTACGGCTATAAATTCTTGGCCTCTTCCTTTTCTTCTTCTTCATTGTTCTGGTTCTCTCCTTTTCGCTAAACAAAGACAAACTACAGAGCTCTGTTTTCTCCGCCTCTTCTTCAAGGTACGTCTGGTTTCCGATCTCTGGTTCTTGATTTGCAGATAGTGATCGGTTTTCGATTTTGTTATTGATCTATTGATTTTAGTTGTTGATTTGGTTTCCGATCTCTGGATCGGTGTCTCTAGATCTGCCGATTCTCTGGTTCGATTTTGTGATTGATTTGTGTTGTTGATTTGATTACAGATGCAGATCTTCGTTAAGACTCTCACAGGCAAGACGATCACTCTCGAGGTCGAGAGTTCGGACACGATCGACAACGTGAAGGCCAAGATCCAAGACAAGGAGGGTATTCCCCCAGACCAGCAGAGGCTGATCTTTGCCGGCAAGCAGCTTGAGGATGGAAGGACCCTCGCCGACTACAACATCCAGAAGGAGTCCACTCTCCATCTTGTCCTCCGTCTTCGTGGTGGTATGCAGATATTTGTGAAGACATTGACCGGAAAGACCATCACTTTGGAGGTTGAGAGCTCGGACACGATTGACAATGTCAAGGCGAAGATTCAGGACAAGGAGGGCATCCCCCCAGACCAGCAGAGGCTGATCTTTGCTGGAAAGCAGCTTGAGGATGGAAGGACTCTGGCTGATTACAACATCCAGAAGGAGTCAACCCTTCACCTTGTCCTGCGTCTGCGTGGTGGTCTCTGAAGTCTCTCCCTGTGGATCTGGTTTCAATTGGTTCTGTTATGTGGTTCTGTTCCAATGCTATGATGAAATGAAACTGTGTGTGGCCCTCTTGAGGCCCTTTTAAATAAAATGGTATTTCTATTATGAATGAATTTCAGTAATTTGTGTCCAATTGCTTCTCTTTGTTGTTCTTTTCTTTGGTTGGGTCTTTTGATTTGTGTATGGTTTCAACTATTACTCTTTTGTTATTTTAGGTTTTGCATTTGGTTTTGTTCTATCCTCTTTCTAGACCAGATAGAATAAGGTGATTGTAGTGCCGTGTTTGGCATTATAGGAGCGCTCTATAAACAGCTAACTTGTTTGATGGCCATGTTATATTAGCTGTTTGATATGGTTGTTATTTGCACGATTCTATAACCCCGGTCTGGGCGAAGAATTTGATTGAAGTAGCCTCTTTGAATGTGTATATTTAACCTGGATAGATGTCTTTTTGTGTTCAAAAGATCCATCTTTTCATAGTCCTGCTGTAAATGGTGTGTATCATTGGTAGCCTGGTTACACATGTCTTTTTGTGTTCTAAAGATTGTTTATATGTAGTCTTGTTGTAAATGATAGGTGTTGCTTCTCTTGATTTAGACTAGTTAAGAGTTAAGGATGTTTCATAGCTTGAGAATTTCAGTGTTCAAGGGAAACGAACCTTCTACCGCAATGTCATATTAGCTGGTTGAAATGGTTCTATGTGCAACTCTCTGGTTCCATCACCCCAATGAGGGGTGCTTGTTCTGAGCCTAAATTTTTTGTTTAGGAGCCTCTCTGATTATGTGTATTATTGGCAACCTGGTTAAATATGATAGGCTCTGCTTCTCTTGATCTTGACTACTTATAAGAGCTAAGGATGTTTCATAGATTGATAATTTCTGTGCTCGATGGAAACTTTCTGCCAAATTGTGACCTCTTCACCAGTGCTATAAATTGGATTTTGGACTGCCACTTACCATTGTAATATCTTCGTCAGTTGGGAGGTTTTCATTTTTGGATCACATTGTAACCTCTTCACTAGTGCTGTAAGTGGATTATAGACTGCTACTTCCATGTTTTGTATCTAATTCCATTGTCAACCAACTATATACTCTGTAGAACTCATGATGAGAATGGTAACCCTTCAGCTTTGTTTTTTAGCAGGTGGAGAAAATCTTGATGCATTTCTGGGGTGCCTGTGGTTTCAGCTGCTGAAGACCCCCAAGTTCCTATAATTTTTCTCTTGGGTTCATTGAATAATCATTGATGGACAGAAATTTAATTTGGGCTTTTCATTTGCTCTTTGTGCATTTGATGGACACACTGGTGGTGCCAATGGAAGTTCTTCACGTGGTCATTGTGGAAACCTTGTCATGTGAGAGAACAGGTTTGGAGAACTAACAATTCTTTCCCTCAAGTCTTGTTGATTGAATGTTATCTTTGGATATGCATTGTGTACTAGTCTTGTTGGGTTTAGTGTGTGGGTTTTAATTTGAAATTCAGGAGGAGCTGTACTCTGATTTTAGAGAGATGCATGATGAGATGAAAGATAGAATAAGAACTTGTGAATATTGAAGCATTAGGTTTGTTCTGGATATGAAGGGCATGAAAGTAAGTACTGAAAATCTAATACTTCTGGATGTGATTATTCAATGTTACTGCTTTTGGTCTTTAAAATTTGTCATGATATTGAAACATTATACTTTGTTAGAAGATGAATTACACAATATTAGAGAATCCAATTATTAGCTGTCATTAATTCATCCTTGTATTTGCCACCCAAGTGAGATACATTATTGCCACTCGAACATTGTACAACCAGCCTAACGATTAATGTACAATTAGCAAACCATTTGTGTTTTTTACACGACAGCCTTGTGGATTTCTTCTGTTGATGTATGAATTGCCCAAGCGCATCATTTCATCTCCATCTCCATGGCTAATGCCAACAGTTGCTATTTAGTGCCTTGCTTTAGAACTGAACTACATTTTCCAGTAATTCTTATGTCTTAGCCAGAAAAATGATAAAAAATAATCTGTCTTGTTTGAAGTGATATTGTACTGTAGGCAGCTAGCCTAGAGATAAAAGAGTGCTTACCAACCCACTTGGAGGAACTCCGAGATCTCACATAGCAGCCCAGGTGTGTCTGAAAGCAACGCGCCACTTATTTTGGGTGCCGTTCAACAGAATACTGTAACCTCAAGGTGTGTTGGGTAATAAGAATTGATTCCTGGCCAATTTCAAATGTTCTTGTTTTGTCAGTGCTGATTATATAATCAGCCTGGCTCTTTCTAAAAGTCTGCTCCCTGAAGCAGAAGCAGCATTGAGTCCAAATAATTCCTGTTATTACACCTAGAAGGTGTTTCGAGTCCTCTTGATAGTTTTCAATACCTTCTTCAGAAGCAAGAACACCATGTTATTAATACTTGCAGATGTTAATTTAGTCATTATGTGCAATAAACCATCTCAGTTTCGCAAAAAGTAGACATGCCTTCAGGTATTTCACTATCATTTTTCCTTACTTGAGACCAGCAGATGTAAGATTTACCTCTTGATTTTACTAATATCAGTCGAGCAGAGCTCTCAAAAACTTCAGAATCTACTTAATTAGTTGAGTGTTCAAGTCCCACCTCGGCAGCTATAATTCCAAGGCAGAATTTAGACCAATTATCTGCAAGCCTAAATGCGTAAGCCGGTTTCCTTTGCACCCTGGATAATATTTACAATTATACTGTAACCTTCAGCTTCATATTTAACAATGATAAAGAGAGAATCTTCATCTCTAATAGCCCTGGCTCCAGGTAGAAGGCATCTGGACTTTTATTTGTCTCATTTGAGTGCATCGTAATGGCTTTATTTAGGTGTGTTATAATTTATTTGTATCAGATTGAGATTAGGACTTCCATCTTGAGGAACCTCTATTTGACTTTTTTCATCAATGCACTGGCTCATAGGTTTTATATTCTTGTGCTGAGCCTTTGTTAATGGTATGGTGCTAATCAAATTTTATTTCTATTTTAATGCGGTTATTAATTACTATTTGTTTGTTTTCTTCAATTTTGACTGCCAAGGTTCTTGCCGGCACTGGACATTCCTACCGCTTTAGGCATGTTTTCTTTTCATTTCTTAGCATTCATCTTTAAGGTAAAAGTAGACTTCGTTACAATTCTTAGCTAACTCATTTATGGGCCCAATACTTTGGGCCAAATTGTACGTCAGTATATGCAATAAATCTTATTTGTGCCTTAAGAGTTGAAGCAATAATATATTAGTGATCTTCATGCTGAGGATGAACAACATTTGGACTGCATTGTGGGTGTTCGAATTACATTTCCCTTTATAGTGGGGCAAGTCTCTTTTAGCTTTATCAACTAGAGCGTGGAGGGAGAGCGATTCTGCAGTATCTTATGACTGTTCAGATCCATTCGCTGAGGCAAAGGCTGAGGATTCAGCTGCTGTGACAAAGGATTATGTGAATATACGTATACAGCAACGTAATGGCAGGAAGAGTCTGACATATTCCAGGGTTCGAAGAAGGAAGAGTTCTGCTGCAATGTTACAGTCATGACACAGTTGGGCCAGGTCTGAATTTGTTGTTACTTGAACTTCATTACATTCCTCTTTGTTCTCCTATATTTTGTGTCCAAATTTTTAAACAGGTTATTCAACTTCTAGGTGATCAGCAAAGAAACGTTTCCAACTTCTTGTTCAGGTATCTCCTTAATGGCATGTGATTCTAGCTGTGAATATTGTTAATTTTGAGGGTTCTTAGATTTTTTGTTGATAGGAGGCTCTAATACATGGTTTTGAATCAGCACAGCAGTAGCAGATAGATCTTCATAATATATGTTGCTGCGAACTGAGTGATAGTATAAATTTCCTATTGGATATATAGCCTTAACTCCATATAGTACCAGTCCATCTCGAACCGCATTTTTTCAGTCCTCGTTGTTCGTTGAGCTATTTGCCATGTGACATGTGACGTGAGGAGCTTGCTTCATTGTAATGCCTTCATCTTTACCATGAGTAATATTAGCAGGTATAAGGAAACATTGCTCTCTTCCCTTGTATGCTTTCAGGCAATTTGATAGTGGAGTATCTGTTGATGCGCAAGGTGTTCACAAAGAACTTGGCTGTCCATGCCATCTTTACCTTGGAAGAGTGTGATTGGGATGGGACAAAAGTGGCAATCAAAAACGGAAATGTGGATGGGGATTGGTGTTA
>JAYMTT010000821.1:0-11328 GCA_036898025.1 Hypseocharis bilobata
TTTATATTAGTTCAAATTATTTTCTTAAATCTTTAACAACCGAAATTTATATTTTTCATCCAATTATGGTGATATGAAATTTTTGTTCAATATAAAGTTTAATACTTATTATTTCCTCATTAAATCTTAATAGCATCATTAATTTATTGATCTTAAATTACTAAAATTTAGTTAATTAATCTAAAAATTTGTAATTGATCTTTTTAATAGAATTATATAAAAGTATTTAAAGAGAAAGTAGAAACGGAACAACTCAATTGATAAGGATATTTGCAGTGGTAGCCATATAATGAGCTCTTAAAAAGAAAAGGCAATATGTGGGCCACAATTAGCCACGTAGGTGATCTCGTTGTAACTACCATAGGGTCACTCCCGTATGATCATTTCTCATATATAATAGTTTTGCTTTTTTTTATCAATATAATAGTATTACTTTTTATAGGACTTATAAGGTATTTAAGAAATTCGAAGGGCAGTTTTGAGAAGCTGAAAGCACACCAGCCCCCAAAGCTGCTTCTTCCCTTTTTATGTAGTATAGAAATTGCATCCACATAGTTGCTAAAAGGATTAAACAAAAAGTATCAATGTCCTTATCTGACGAACAATGTCATATTGACAGACTTTACCTGTCTTTTGATAAGACACTTGCTCCTGCTTCTAGAAGTAGATTTGCCATTTCATATAATCCTTCTGATGCAGCAATGTGAAGCGGTGTTCGGTGATCATAATTTTTGGCATTTGGATCAATGCCATTTGTCAAAACCCTTCTCAGAAGATCAATATCTCTCCTGAAAACAACCGTACAGAGGAAACCACCAGCATCATCAATTGTTAATGATGCCCCTGCTTTAACAAGTAAAGAAGCAATTTCATCATGCCCATTCTTGATGGCTTCTAGCAACGGAGTGTTTCCAAACTTATCTGACAACAGCAAATTATACTGTGTTAAATTCATTTAGAATTATGATATCCACTTTCAAGAATATTTGAACAAGTACTGGTATTGTTTTAAGTGTCATGTAAGGCTCACCTGAAATATTGATGCAAGCTCCTAGTTGAAGTAGGAAATGAGTAATATCTTCATAGCCTTTGGATGCAGCAATATGCTGTGGAAAAGATCAAAATACATCTAATTAAGCTTTATGAGAATTTGTTTGATTCGTTAAATGGAAACATAAAAAACAAAGTTCACATAAAGGTTTGGCTTAACTATATTTTATAACAATCACATACTGACTTTGAGATGTATATTGCATGAATTACATCTTCATGCAACTATATACCATCTAAAAATAAGGTTCTCTTTCTTTCTACCAGTAAGATGAAAAATTAAAGTTGACCAAGGATGAGAGAGAGAGAGAGAGAGACATTGCCACAAGGAAGACAAAGAAAGAAAGTGATGTAGATTTCTGTGGATCTGCATCATCTTTCACCTAAATCAGACAGCTATTTGAGTTAATTTAGGATCATTTTATCACTGACACAAATACACAAAGAATGGAGAGGAGACAAGAAACCCTATTCCTGATTTAGCTGAGTCTCTTGAATTCAAATGGGTTGGAAATCTTCTTTTAACATACAAATTCTCCTTTAAAGACATCAGTTGATATCTTCAAGTAATAGATAATCCATTAGGAAAGGAGTATATAGTAATTTAATAAAGATGCTATCATATTTCCACTTGAAAATTCATACCAAAGGTGATCTTCCATCATAATCTGTCTTATTGGGATCAGCACCAGCTCCTATTAAACGTTTTAGTCGATAGTAATCGCCATCACACGCAGCACAATTCACCCTCATAGCCAGCTCTGATTCATGCTTTCCAATAACAAGTACAATGTCTGATTCAAGGATCTTATTTTTACGAGCAATGTCCTTTCCCTGTCAGCAAAAAAACAAATGCTGTACAACACTAGTACAACTGTTCAACAAAAACCATCTAGCTAGAACGAAGTAGAGCTTCAAAATGCTTCCAGTAACAGGTATATTGAGGCAATATTTCCACTTGAAATTATAAATTAATTCATTTTGTTTTCATGAACATGATATAGGCATTGCTAAAAAGCTACAGTTGGCCAAATATATGCAGTAATTAAGGCCAAATGATAGCCAGCCTGCTAGAGAAGGAAGACTCAAATCATATCAAGAAAGGGTTCATTTACCTCAAGGAGGTTGTTCAAGATAACCCGCCCATCAGAAAAGTATATCTCAAGGATGTCCGTAAATGATTGCTTATCAAGTCGTAAGAGCCTGCATAGTTGACGAACTTGGACTGTGTAAGGCTGAGGAGTGTTGCACAAGATAGAAACTTCACCGAAGGAGCAATAGGGTCGCAAACCTATATCTTCTCTTTGGTCATCTTCCTCATTTCCTACTTCCTCCTGTAGACAATGTAAGAAATAGTCAAGCCTACAATTTTGCAAATCAACAAAGCTTAAACCCCAATGATACTCAACTGAGCTGTTCAGCTGCAAGTCAGTGTCTCTGTGTGTATGTTGATGGGCGCTAAGTAAATAAATACTAGTAACTATATCCTATCGGAGATATTCTTCTTCAATCAAAGCTATTCTAAATTGTAGTTATCATCTAACTAGGGTTTGACTATCTGAAACTTACTCTTCAAATTAATGATTAAGGGGCATTGCCATTAATATTATAGATAATAGTTACAAAAATATATTCTTTTACTTGAAAATTCCTACAACAAATCATATTGAAATTTTCTAACTGCAACTTTCATTTTACACTGAAGGATATGTGATCAAATTTATTTATTTTTTTTGAATAAAAACAATAAAAAATAAAAGGTTAGATAGACAACAGTAGATGCCTTTTCTTTTCTTTTTGATAAAATTAAGCAATCATAGATTCATATAGAGCAAAATTTGCTTCAAAAAGTAATAAAACACTTTCAGTTTCATATAGCTGAACTGTTTAGCAGCTTCTTAAAAGTAAATGAGAAACTGTTTGGTATTTTGTGTAAAAACACTGCCCATTGTGCTTCTAAAAACAACTCAAAAAGCCAATTTAGCCTTTTAAAACCCTTAAAAAGTTAAAAGTAACCCCAAACACAGCTGAAGTCGAAAAGCCAAAGCTGTTATTAGAAAGCTATCCCTTCAAAAACTAACCCTTAGACCTTTTGTACTTTTGTGTGCAATTCTGCAATAGCCCAAACCTAAATAATAGAACCAAATAGTATTTATTGGTTCAAGTCAAAAATTGAGATAAATAAAACTCACAGCAGATACCATATAACAAAATAAGTTACCTGACCAATAAATTACCTAACACAATCCAAGATCTTTTAGCAGCACTCTCCGATCAGATATTCTGAAATCTAATACCAACTATATTGAATATACTAAAGGTCCCACATCAAATTTAGAACTCAAGAACAAAAGGAATAAGATATCTTAAGCCTCACACTTAGATTTCTCCAGACCTTTCACCCAACGTGTAGTATCATAGTCCTACATAGTTTTATTGTTAGAAGAATTTCTCTAAAACTTATTCCCCATTTAAACGAAAGGTCTACACATGTAAGTTGTCAGAAGCTGTAATTTTACCAAGTTCATGACTTTAAATTTAATTCCGACTAAATTAAAGGACAAACTATATCACCCACATCAAATTAAGACCACAATTTAGACTTCCTTGGGCCCTCATCTTTATCTATCTTGAGTTTCTTATAGTTTGCATCACTATAAGAGGGAGAATGAGTTTTCTGTCACATTTATCTTTACTTTAAAATAAAACAAATCATGATTTGACTTGATTTTATTTGATTAATGATTTAGTTATTATATAACCATATTAAGTAGCCACGTGATACCCCCATGAATTGAAAGGAAGGATAGGAAAATATGACAAGGAGTATCATCAGACTGAGTAGTGTTACTAAATTTCTTCTAGTGTACCACATCCCAAGCGTTGAGATCAGGATAAGTGATATTAGATAATTATTTTCCTTGATCTGATCTTGTAAGGTGAATTTGTATATCTCTCGGAATTGTATTTCCTATGTAAACCTCTCACAAGGAAATTGTGAGCAACTGATCTCCAAAATAACATCTCTGTTTCAAATCTTCCCAAGTACTACATTGCAAGGACATCTTTGGAAAGCAGAACTACATTAGAATACAAAGCTGAATATGATTACAGGTGATACTTCGCAATACATAAAACAAACAAATAAGAAGTATTAGGAATTCATACCAGTTCACCATGACAAACAATATAAAGTTGATCGACTACTTTCCCTTGTTCTATTATCATTTCTCCTGGGAGAAAAAACTCTTCATGGACTCTGGTTGCCTGATAAATGAAATGAATGAATCAAACTCATTTTAGTTCCTTGCAACGAAGAAAGTTATCTAATCTAGTCAACTCTATTATGGATAGAACATAATGAAGAAATAAAAACAACTAGGCAACATAAAAACAAAATATATATATATATATGTTAATAATGCCATGAGAGGAGGTATAAGGTGAAATAATTACTTCATGTTAAATAGAATGATTGCTTTTTTCTGAATGAGATATTTATAGAACCAAGGAAACAGAACAAACATCCTGAACGCTGCTCTAGTCACAGATCCAAGAACGGAACAAAGGCCACAAAATCCGGAAAGGGAAACTCTAAGCCTAATGAAGTTCGTTTACTTTGCAGAATTATAAATCCGCTTGACACAAGAAAAAAAGGAAAGAAAGAAACAGAGACGAAACTGAAAATATTAGGCATATCTATGCTAGAGTTTGGCAAATTAAATATTCGGCACTGAATGCAAAACGCCGATGGTAATTGCACTAGGTTCTCCCATCTAGCAGAACTAATTATATAGATTTAACATAAAAATGAGAAATAGAGTTAAAATCATATTTATTAGGTCAGACTAAACTCCAATGAACCATGTTTAGCTTTATAAGTTAGAACCTACTTCACATATGGAACATAATGACTTACAATCTGCTTAATGAATCCTGAAGAACACCCTTTGAAGAGGATAACTTCTTTAATGTATGGCTCATATAACTTCTGTGAAATCTGAAAATAAGAAACAGAAAATGAACATGCATACACCAAGGATTTCTAGACATTAACAATGTAGAGACGCAAAAATCATCACATAGTTGTAAAACAAATTAAACTGAAAAACAGGCAGATGTAGCACACAAATCCAACATCTAAAATTTGTTGCATGAATTCTTCATCCTTTCAGTTTACATATCCAATTCAATTATTTCTCTAGATGAACATCTATGGCACTCTTTTCAAAATAACAACTCCATCATGAACTTCACCTTCATATTGAAACAAGGATTTGATAAATGATAACTCACCCTTTATAATGGCCCTTCCCTCCTAACTCAAATGTAAACTAGGAGATATCTAACACTCTTCCAAATGACCAAGGATATAATTTGACTCATGTACCCTTGCAAACACCTAATTAAAGCATGCAGCTGATAAATTATAAGAGGCATTCTTCGTTCACTAAAAGCCTTTCTAGATTCCTTCTTAACCTATTCCTGCATGACACAAGGTTATTTTGATAGAAGTTTATGCTCATTATAAGCACGATACATATACCTTTAATTATCCTAAACTATGAAGGAAAAAAAAAAGTGCACTTGGACATACAATTGAGTCACTTTAAATGTCAGATCCTAATAGTTGAAATTTAAATGAGTAGATACAACAATACTTTTTCTGCCATATAGCTAGCATTCAACTCCTTTTTCCAGCATCTATTTGCATAATAACCAAGAACTCCATAAAAATATTTCATAATAACTGAAGATTGCCTAAGCTCTCAGGCTCTATTTAATTAGAGCTTATATGAACCTTCATTGACCATTGAGATCAGATGGAAGTTTAGGGATGGGGATTGTTGTATTGCAGTAAGAGTATAGAAAGGTGGAGGGAGGAGAGACAGAGGTGGGTGTCAATGAACCATTGAGATTGGATGAGAATGTAGAACCGCTTGGATAAGGACTTGAAAAACCCTATTAATTGGTCCAATGACTCCAACCCTCCAAATCACCCAGTTTCAGTTACCAAGACTTAGATTGTAATAAATCAAGTCATCCACTAACAAATAAGGTAAAGTCATACACTATATTAGTATAAGTTATATTCTTCATGAAAAATGGAAAAATCATTCATACAAATCCAGAAAATGCTAAAAATATACTATTACTGAAACCATATAATTTGTCAGTAATTTCTCACGATCGTAAGCAAAAAGAAAGTAACATACAGCAACAAACAGAAAGAAACAAATGGACTAATCTCAAGTACTAAGTCGATGGTGCTCAATCTGCTTATAGGCAAATTGATCTTTTTTATACCTTAGCACGGATAGAGACTGGAATATCTTGAAGAACGGCAGACTCTGTGTAGCTGCTCTCATACTGCAGTCGGAGATGGTACTTGATCTCATTACTTATGTGCTTTCCGAGATTGTTTCTATTCACATATTTGATAACGTCATCCATTTTATCTCTAAACCTCTCTGTCTTTGATCCTTTCACTATTAATGCCGTCATGTTACCAAGCAGATAAGCACCGAGAATCATGTCAAAAGAGACATAAATCATGATGAATATCATTTCCCTGACATTGACTGCATGTATGTCCCCATAACCTGCGGCATAAAGCATATAATCACTGTATTGTACTTGTTTCCCCTTCTTTTGAACAAACCTTGCTCCAGAGATAGTTTTCTTTTGAAACCCCAAAAAGAGGCATTGTGAAATGCTTAGCTCATGTGCTTATTTCAAGAACACAAAACAGAGTATAAATTCTCAACCCCAGTTTGTGACGGAAGCATTGAGAGAGAGAGAGAGAGAGAGAGTCTTAATCACATTACCTTAATTGTTTTCTATACATATATCCCTTTCTTATAATTAAAGAATAAATTCCAGTTTAATGAGTATGAATAGTGGATACATGAACAAGGATGTATTTAGATCTTAAAGTTTTTTATAACGTATAGTAAATATGAATATTGATGATGACTAGTTTCAATAAAGACATCGATATATCCTGTTTTAATCTTGAAACTGTTCTAATATTTTTCGTGTAATTTGTTTTACGTCTCATTACTATATAGTAATGTCTGCCAGGGAATAGGTCTCCTATGAAATCCCGATTAAACCATGATACTTATGAGCTCATATTTATTGCACAATAATGTTTACTATTCATTAATATTTAATGTACAAATTTGGATATGTTAATGATTAATCGTCACTATTTTCTTGTAGATCAAAACAGATAGTGCTGAATAAACTTACCAACAGTTGCCATGGTAACAATAGCAAAATATAATGATGTTACGTAACGCTTCCAAATATCAATGTCTCTGAAGTGTGAATAGCTATAGTCCCCCATCTTTAAGCTTCCTATCCACGTATACCCTTCCTGGGAAATAGGCATAGTGGTAGCCAGATAGTAAAATATGCAGGCAGCTGTATGTGTGCAATAGAGTTCAACAACAAGAAGTTTCACAATTCTCGTAACAATGTAATTGATCCGAGTATCTTTTTCCAGCTTCTCGAAAAACTCTGTCACTCTGAGTGCCCGACTTAGCCTAATCCATAGTAGGTATCTGACAGGCTCTTTCCTTCTGCAAGCCTGACCACAGAAGATAACTTCAGGTTACCATACAAAAGCTAATTACTAAAGGTAAATCCTATATGCTCATGATATTATGTGTACAAGGTCTTTCTTTCCAAGATAATTTTCAAGATATGTGGCATATCTTCTCATAACAGCTTTTTTCAAGATATGGCATATGTTCTCATAACAGATTTGTTCTTTCCTATAGCAACGCTTGTTAATAGAAAATTTGAATGTACACATATGTATGAGATCTATATGTCACATGTAGTGATAATATTGTTGGATCCGTTGTTTCAATATATAATTACGTACATAAAAGGCATGAATATATGCTATGCACAAATTCATTTAACTGCTCTTATATTCTGTGTCATAGCATATACTGGCATAAGCAATATTACATGATCTTTACACAAATATAATCTAGAAACAAAACAACTGAATTAAGGTGAAATAAACTAGATTCCTAAAACAAGAAGCAAATACAGTTGACATAAAATATCAAGTCCAAACTAAGCAGATTACATAAGAATATACATGCTATTAGATACAAATATATAAATGGAGCACCAATGCATATCTAACATGGCCAAATTAAACCCAAAGTAAAAACTGAAAATCAGGAATCTACCTTGTAAATAGCATCCCAGGGAAAACAACCCAACAAATCAACTGAAAAACGAGATTTCAAGTACCTGTTTACAGCAAACCTATATATGAGCAGCTCATAGGAAGGATATAAAAAAAAGGAGCACTTGATGTATCATACAAAATAGAAGGTTTGGATGCACTTTTTGCATAATCCTAATTTGTTTGAATCCTGTCCTAGTTTGGGTAATCATTCAAACCTTGTGGTTGTAAGGCCTGAAAATTATTGTCAAATGAGTGTATGAAATTTTTGAATTTATCTTTGTAACAGTTTTTCTAACCTTCAAACTATTATTACTTCTTCTTAATGTGTTTCATTTGGAAGGATAATACGATCTGATAGTCAACTTTTGAAAAGTGAAATTCCAGAAAAAAATGGCATGAGCCTAGGAAAATCCATCAAAACATGCACTGAATTCTCCTGCAGCAGAAATTCCATTCATTAACATTAAAGGCTAAAAATCATTTTGACATATATAAAATCATAGATTGATTGCTCAGATTAAATGAAATCAACAACAAACACAACAACCCAATTGAAACTCAACAATACATGCATAATATAGTTCATAACGGCTGCAGCATAGTGGAAAACTTAAAATTAAAACTCATTTTCTAATGCAATTTCATGTCTTTTTTTAAGAAAAAAAAAAAGTTACTTGCCCATATTTCAATTATAAACTGAAAAATTATGAAAGTAAGGAAAGAAAACACAGTGAATTGAAAGTTAGGAGAAATTGCAAAGGGAAATGAGGAAGTGAATTAACCGGAGAGCGATGCGTTTGCGATTGTAGACAATGCGGTGCGAGTGTGAGTCCCGGTAGGCGACGAAGAAGTGGACGGCGATGTCGATGAGGAAAGCAAACTGGCCAGCAATGTCCAGGAGGAATAGGTCTTCCGGCAATCCTCTGAAGAACCCGAACTCCAGTGGCGTAAAGAAGGAGGAATACACTGCCCATATCAGTATGAAATGCGTCCACACTACATACTTCCTGCATTACCATTTCCACAATTACTCAAATTTCATAAACTCCAATATTCAAATACACATAGTATTTCAGAACTCAGAGAGAATGAATTTTCTTTTGATATGTATATATATATACACACACACACATATACACTCCCTAGTTAATAAGTTAATCTAGTACTATAATATTTCCTAAAAAGAATTCAGCTTGCGAATAAATCGTATCGAAATTTGATCCAGCTTCCTGATAAACTATAGCTACATAGTGTGAACAAATTTTGATTACATATAAGAGTTTATATTAGATTCACTATCAGTGTAAAGATCATCTTCCTACAATAGTAAATGATATTTTAAAATCTTATTAATATATCTTATTGCAATCTATTATCCATCCATATAAATCTGCTGCAGAGCTTTGAATTTACATACAATTTACATATGCCAATGAGAAATGGGTTGGTTTGAACTTTGAACTCCAGGATGTATTATTTTAATTACAAGTGAAAAGCAAAACCATATATATACAGCTATGTGTGTGTATGTGTTTAAGGTCAAGTAAATTAAACAAGCAAGTATTAGTTTGATTTTCAAGTTAAATTAAAAAACCAAGTAGAGGTAGTGCTTGAACTGGAGAAATTAAACTGATTTCATTGTATATATTATATGGTCAGTCACACAGAGTGTATGAGTCAACAGAAGTAAAGAATAAACTGACCAGTTGTCAGGATGGATGATAAAACCATCCCACGGCAAATTTAAGGGCTGACGGTGATGATCATCTCTTGCAGTAGCAGTAGCAACAGTACTAATGCTGCTGGACTCAGTTCTCAACAGACTGATCAAACGCCTTTTCCACGATGATGACGAGGAGGATAATGATTTTGTGGAGTCCGATCTGAGTTGCTGCTCAACCTCAACCACTTCAACCTCTAAGTCTTCTTCTTTGTTTTCCAATTCATTGCCTCCTCTTCCATGTCCAGTACGCCCACGTGCACGCACCATCATATGATATCTCCTTATAATTAATTTGTTGCTGCTACAATATATGACTGATCAGATGGATTAATAGTAATAGTACATGAAATTGGTGTTTATGCATAGCATTATCTTATCTTAGATAAGATATTATTTAGTGTTTGCTCACTTTATTCATGTACTCACGTTAATTACTGTTAGTTATTCCCTTTTTTTTTGTGTTAACTTTGTTTAGGTGCTTTGCATATATCCTATCCCATTGGTCTGCGAATTTTTGACAGTTAAAGAGCATTTGTGGCGACAACAAGAATCACCTGACAATTCACAACCACCCCGTCCTATCAACTTTCACCTCCTTATGTGATGTACCTGTGAATATATCCTAAAAGGAAAGAACACAAATTAATTAATTAAAGCTTTAGTAAATTATAATTCCCAATTTCAAATATTTATCTGCCACTCAAATATAATACAATTTCATTCCTTTAAAAAAATATATACAAAAAAATTTACTTGCCCAAATTTCAATTCTAAACTGAAAAATTATGAAACTAAGGAAAGAAAACAAAGTGACTCGAAAGTTAGGAGAAACTGCACAGGGAAATGAGGAAGTGAATTAACCAGAGAGCGATGAGTTTGGGATTGTAGACTATGCGGCAAGAGTGGGAGCCAGTGGCGTGAAGGATGAGGAATACACATCCCATATCAGTACGAAATGCATCCACAGCACGTACTTCCTGCACTGACATTTCCTCAATCTCGTACTCACTAGTCACTACTGTCATATCACTCCCGTGATCCACTGTGGTACTCAAATTTCATAAACCCTACGCATATAATATTTCAGAATTCGGACAGAAATGAATTTTCTGTGACTGCCTTGGCGCCCAAATTTTCCGAACAAATGGGTCAATCCGGCAATCAAATGGGTCGGTCAATTTATTGGGTTTAATTTCGCTTATTCATTTTAGGGGAAATTTCACTACTGACTCTCGTATTATTGTTTATTCTGTATGTTTTTCTTGTATTTTGAACTTTTTTATAGTTGATCCTCTTATTAATTAAAATTGTTGCGCAAAATATTTTTGAGCATTTACCG
>JAYMTT010000822.1:0-11322 GCA_036898025.1 Hypseocharis bilobata
CTTCTTAGGATCATTGTTTTGTGCATTGATAAAAGCCATTGTTTGAGTGCTGATTTCATGGGTTACAGTCCATGATGGGATGCATCATGGACAATTTTTGACCACACATGCAAGGGGGAGTGGAGGAGAGAGAGAGGAGAGGTAGGCCCCACCCGTGCATGTGTGGCCAAAATGATGCATTCCACCATGAACTGTAACCCATGAAATCACCGTTCTATATAGAATGTACTAGTGAGAGAAAAAGGATCTAAAATATTTTTCTTACATAAAAATACTCTTTTTTTGGTTGTGGTTCAATGGGAGAGTAGATTCTTTATCCTACCCAAGAATTTGTTATTAAAATAGAAGTATTATTATTATTTAATTGGGATAAAAGCCCAAGTAAAATTACGCACGGCATGACCCATCCATCAAGTAATCTGCTTAATAACTCGCTGTCTTATAAAGGATTACCTCCAAAACACTATGAAAAAAGGTCACAACATTTCCATCTTTTTCCAGAATTGAGTTGCGCTGATTTTCGCATCAACCATGAAACAACAGAACATGGGATTACACAGACAGTGGTCAAGTCATCCACAAAGAGTTGTCTGTCTTTAATGGGAAAAGGAAGAAGGAAGATTTATTAAAATAAGATCACATAATTCACGCACCCATCCCCATACGGATACGGGACATAGCCTAAACGCCATGATCACCTATAATTAGGTATATATGGTCTTCTAATCTATGAAAGCTCTCTCATATCATATCATGACCATTCATCATCACAGTAGTGAGTAATGACTTATGAGTAGTGCCTTTTTCATGTGAGACTGATTGACTGCCAGTGCCACCAATTGTAATGTCACAGGAAGTTCTGTAACCTACGTAACTGCAAAAATACCCAAGAAATACTAAAATTAATGATGATTATAAGAAATCAATGCAACCAGTATTCTTTTATTACTTCCCTTAATTCTTCTTAATACCATGCCAAAGGTATTTAACAATCAACACACAGATTTGAAACACTCTAATTCAAGTGGACATGCATGCATGATACACATCACCATAAAACCATTTCTTTTTCTTCTTTTATTTATTTATTTATTTTTAAGAAAAGAAAAACAAAGAAATATAAGCAAATTTATAATAAAATACTACATGTTTGTATTACTTCACAGCAAAAGGCCACAGTAAATAGAAATATAAATTGAATGATGTTAATACATAAAATCATTTGAACTTAAACCCTGATTAGTGGCTTATAACCTAAGAGTTATCAGCTTCCTCAATTACGGCTTCAAAGACAGACATCTGAGCTGCATCATTTCATGAAACCAGCCCAAGTACCCCATCAGACCCATTTTGTTCTCTGTGTCCTATCTACAATTAGATCCCCTATCTTCAGGATTCCTATCTATTGTAAGGGAACTGTGAATCGTTCTCTGTTACTTTGAATGACCGAGGGTGCTGGCCAGAGCAGTACAAATTCCACATCTTAAAATAGGCTCGTTCCAGATTTCTCACCTGAATTTGTTGATCAATAGTTAGTACCCACAATAAAAATGGCAAGATTTTCATCTAAAATATGCAGATCTTAGTACTCACCCAGCGTGCTGTGTCAAATAGAGGGCAAGTCAAACGGGCTGCCTTGAGTCTGTTGGTAAGGTCCTTGAGCTTTGGGCGATTTAGCGCAAGTGAGACTGCCTTGTCCTCATATTCTTTCATGCTTCAGGAAATGAAAAAAAAAAGTGAAGAGGAAGAAAATAAAACATAAAGAAAAGAACTGGGGAAAATAAGAAAACCAGTCAGCTAAGTGGAGGAGAACAAGGTTGTGACAATAAGCAATTATGCAAGTTAGCATGTGAACCTAGGTAGAGAAATCCACAGTGACAAATTTACAACACACTCCCTCCTGACCTTTCATGGGTGCATGCATATGGAAATTAGTTCCCTAACCAGACGAGGAAGAAGAAGAGTATTGCAATAGAATGTTCACATGAGATGATTTCAACCAGTCAGCAACCATTGCCAGTTCAAATCAATTATCTAACATGAAATACCACAAAACAGGCATTTCAGAACATAAGGGATCAACCTTTTCAATAATACCATTCTCAACAAACACCGTATACTATTTGGGTTTGGCTATTTAATTAACCCTAATGTTCATGTTACTATATTGAAATGTTAAAACATCAAACAACAGTCATTAAAATCTGACTCTGCTACTAGCACAAAGAAGTAGCAAGCTCCACCTAAAATGATAAAGCAAGTAAAACTTCTCCACCTCATTTGCCAGGAAGAGAAACTCGTCCATCAGAGTGAACAGAGCTTATTCTAACCAATGCATATCACCTTTGCATGCTAAAAGATAAATATACCTGCTTACAATCATCTCCTCCCCAACACCAGTGGCCAGACACAGTGAACCGGCAACTCTTGTTGCCATCTTTTCAAGTGGAAGGGTTATCATGGGAAGACCAGCCCATAAGACATCAGTTCCAGTAGTGTGTCCATTACATAAAGGTCTGCTCACAAACAAAAGCCACATATCGCCATGAGAAGTAGCCCAAAAAAAAAAGAACGAAACAGAAGAAAAAGAAATTGTTAATCTGCCAGCACTGGGAATAGAAAATAAGATCTAGAATGCTTACGTGTCAAGGCATAAATCAGCTAGAGCACTGCGTCTGATATGTTCATTTTTCATAGCAACATCCGTGAAAATAATCTGATCTGGTTGCACACCCTGTTGAGCAGCATCTGGACAAACCAAAACCAGTTTTTATAACAATATTTTGACTAAAGACCCAATAAAAGTCACTGAAAAAATGAATTGAAAGAATGTGGTTGAGCTATCAATGGATAAAAGAATAAACTAGAAGAATTAACAAAAATGTGATACTTACAATTACGAAGTCTCATCTCGCCTGCAGCTGGGAATCTGAGAAGCCATAGGGCACTATTGGGGACACGCTTAAGAATATTACACCTATTACAATAGGAACCAATATAACTATATTGCCGAATTGCACAAGCATGAAGATACCAAGTAGAATTTATAAAAAGCTCTTGAAATTACCATGTCTTGAAAATTTCAGGATCTATCTTGTATAGCTGATTAAAACATGCAAATATTATCTTGTCCTCCGGTAATCCATAATCAGATCTCTTGAGTTGGCAATTTGGATCAAATACATCACGATTTTTCTGGTCAAAAGTGGAAGCATAAAAGAAGCACTCAGTGTACTGAGTACTATAAATAGAAGTACAAAAAAGGAATAGTAACAATGACTGACCTGCTTATAATCGTTTACGAAGTAACAATGAGGTAGGTGGACAAGCTTCTCAGAGTAAATATGTGAGAAGTGAGAAGGTGATACAAACTGCAATAGAAGTCAAAAAGTCGCATGTCAAATAGAAAAAAAAAATGAAGTCCAAGTAGAATCAAATGGTCCAGATTTGAACTCTCCAACCTCATCCGTGACCAAGTAGTGTATGTAAGAAGCTCCTGTAGTTCCAGGAAAGCCCATGTATGAGATCTGAATTGGAGCAGGCTGCATAGCAAATATTTCATTTCTTGCCCCCTGCAAAATAAAAAGAAGAAAAACCAATTGGATGTCCAACTTCATAGATGGATCAAAATGACTGAAAGAGAACATGGGAAAATAAAAAACAAAATGGTATAGGAAAAAAACAATTTTACTAAATAAAGCAAATAGCACATCAGCAACCCAATTTTGTCATGAAAGTAGTTAACTAATTTAAGAAATAGCAGGTAGAACAGGATCAAGCTATTGGCTATATACAAGCAATCCTAAATATCGCAAAAACAAGTATTATTATACCTTAGTATAACCATTAAGATTGACTAGTATTTGTATTTTGTCATCATTGATCGTCCTGGCAATCATATCAGATGACATAGATGACACATCTATGAAGTGTTCTGCTTCGGACTGGATGCGTAGCCTCCATTCACTGCCATCGTTGGCACTTAAAGCATAGCAGAAAACCTGCAAGCAAACCCTCTTAGTCCAAAGCACAAAGATCCAAAATAGTGGATAAGAATGATGGAACAAGTGAATTCTCAATTTTCAAACCTCGACATTTTTTTTGTCATGCATGCCAAACACTGACCCCATGAGATGAGAAAGGGGGTGGTTACCAAAGTCACTGCTCACATACCTGAAAACCAAAAGTTTAACTAACTGAGAGAGAGAGAGAGAGAGAGAGACTCAATCTTAAAACATACCCAACTCTCAAGCGCCCATTCATGCCTCCTGGATTTCAGGCGGTGGCTGTTCACATACTGCAAAGAATGAGCAAGCCACATGTGCTGGCTTTGACATCTAGGGAGTGATTTTTTTTCCTTGAAAGCAGCATGGTTTACCTAATTTCTAGACAAGGAGATCAATCACCAACTATATCTAAAGTGTGCCTGCGTATACATCCATAGAAAGCAGCATGGTTTACCTAATTTCTAGTGCAAGCATAGGATCAATGGGATAGGCTAATGCATGGAAAGGTTGCACACTTGGGAGAACATTCATCTGAAGGAGGAAAAATATCATGTTGTCAGTGCACAAGCTTCTGCCCAATAAAATAAACTAGAAAGTAGGAATAGAAGAAAAGGAATAGAACAAGTAAGAAATGAGAAAGAAGGGGGAAACAGATAATAAAAAACCTTTATTTGTCTCCTTAGTATTGCTTCAACTTCAATAAGAATGTTATCCCGGTCCTCCCAGTCACAAAGACACTGCAATTAAATCAAATGAATTAGAACTACATTGCAAGTCAGATATAGAATGTTTTCAGTGCATAAAAATTCTACCTCCACTCCAAAAATAAAAACTCAACAGAAAGCTAATATAATCCGAAGCTGGTGCATCGATATGGCACAAGCGCATACCAGTGCCCACAGAACAACTACTAAGTCTAAAAGCTTAAAGACAGAGTGCAGCACTAATCATGAAATTGTTAACTGAGTAAAATATTACAAGTAGTTAGAAATCCCAAAATTTGACACTACACGAGTCTAATGTTTTTCACATTCTATGCTGAATAAGCATAGTTCTGCAATTAGTGCCACTTCTTTTTCATTTGTAAAAACCCCTACTACTGCAGAAACAAGTTTCTTCAAAGTATCATACTCCTTGGGCATGTGGCATCACATCTGCATCAACTCAACTAGACCCCAGAGACATGCTTTGCACATGAATATTCTGTGTGATAAATTCCCATTTTCTGAGAACTCTCAATTTTTTACTGCAATGGTAGAATCTTTTCTTTTTTTTCTAAGAAAAGAAAATCTATAACTTATAACAGACAGGTTCACATGAATTTGGATGGAGAAGAGTTGAAAAAGTTGATATGTAAACCAACTAAAAAAGTAATCCATTGAATATAAATGGGTTATACTGTTTAGATTTTTTGATGGATCCCATAACACAACTTTTTCTTATCAATAGGATATTTAAATCAATCCTATAATTACATGCTAGCCCCTGTATACATGCTACAATGTGCACATTGGCTTTGGAGTAATAAATATCAAAAGAAAAAACACTGGGAGAGAAACCATTTAGGAAAAGGAAAATAAGAGTTCACAAAATAAGTGGACTACACTACATAATCTGAGGGTAAGTCTGGACCTGGTTACTACAACCCCCCTTATAAGCAGGCCTCTTCTCTATTTTGCCAAGAGCGATAAATACTTCAAAACATTCAAGGCAATATAAAAATTTTAATGTCACCCACCCTTCTAAAATGAGATGGGCAAAACCATGGACCACTGGATCATTATACAAACATATACCTGTAATGTGTGCAGAAGGTTACAAGTCACTTCTGGAAAATCAGGGCGTAGGATCAGTGCTTGTTTATAGCTTTTTAAAGCTGCCTCAACATGTCCACTGTACATTAAGCAATTCAAAAAATGAAGTCAGAATACAAATGCAGTGTTTTTTTTAGAAATGCATACAATTCAGTTGATGAAAAGTTTTTCTTCAAATCCTTAAATGTGTAAAGTACCTGTCCTTGTAGGCTGAAGCCAGATTTGCATGAGCTTCAGCCATAGTTGGTCGGATATTTATGGCCTGTATGTAGTCTTGTATGGCTTCATTAACTCGTCCAATCTCCTTATATGTGTTCCCCCGACTGAGAAGTGCATCAGTTGCTAAAGGATCAATGCGAAGTACTTCATTGTAGCATGATATGACATCGGCATAATTACCCTGTGATTGATAAGAAGAGAAACAAGAAAGAATCGGCATTCAAGGAAAGAGCTTCACAAGGAATTTAAAAGAATAATGACAGCTTTTAGAAAGATTCAAGCAAAGTGACTTCCCAATGAAGAGGAGGAAAGAGATTTCATTACCTGCTGTTTATATATTATTGCCAAATTGTTAAAAGGAGCAGAGAGTCCAGTTGTAACAGACAATGTCGCTTTGTAACATGAAGCAGCAGCACTAGTCAAGTTCCTGCGAAGTCAAAGAGTCCCTTTAACATAATCAGCAGTATCTGCATTTAATTTCATAAAGGAATGACAAACACTTCCAGTTAATCTAATTACAAAAGTTACCAACAGAATACATACCGCTCCATGTACATATTCCCAAGGTTCGTTAGTGCTTGAGGATGGCTTGGTTGTAAAGTTAGGCATTGCTGCATGAAAGAACAAAAAATCAATCAGAAACGGCAAAATAGCCAGCTAAAAAAGAGCAACAAAAAGGATTGATAGTGGGAACCTACACGATAGCATTGAATAGCTTCATCGACTCTTCCAGCAGCTTTCAAAGTATTACCCTTGCAAATGAAAAACAAGAAACGTCAAGCTTCACTATTATGAATATGTATACATCAATGAGCTGCACTAAATCCAGAATTTTGAAACTAACAAGAGGACTTACCAAATTATTATATGCCTCCACAAACCCTGAGTCAAATCCAAGGGCTCGTTTGTAATTTTGGATTGCCATATCCAGTTGGCCTTGCTCATAATATATACCTGCCAAGTTTCCTGCACACATGCCGTGAATAAGAACCAATTAGAAGGCTACTAAACATTGTTTTTTTTTTTTTAATTTCATCAATAGAGATTCATTTCTGACTTCATATGATACAAGTGATTCATACGGTTCTAATTATTGCTCAGACCAACTAATATTTGTTCCCTCGTAATCTTCGATATCTAACTACAGTTTACTCTATCCTAGCCAACATTTATATACATTTGCTTTCAGCAGGTAAAAATTCGAATACATCCAGAAACTCACAATGGCTGTGTTTGTAACCAAATTATGGTAGAACTCAATTCATTTTATTATAATTGAATTCAAATGCAACTAGATCAAGTTTTTTATTTTTCATTCCTAAATTGATCAACCACTAAATATTTCAATTATGGAAAATAAAGAGATCTGAACAATAATTAAATTCCAATTGAAATTATTCCTTATTTTTAAGCCTTCAAATGGAGCCTATAAGTTCAACGTTAGGATCCTATAACCACACAACTATAGCCTAATGTGGTACGTTTGTAAGATTATGTATAACTGCATTCACGCATGCATAAATATGCAACCAACAAACCAAAACAAACCACTAAAATATTTAAGACTTAGTATAGCACTCACCATAGGCCATAGCATAATCTGGCCGTGCCTGAAGAGCGCGCTGGTAACATACAATTGCCTCTTGAGGCATTCCCAGAGCCTGGAAAAGGCAAAAAGAAAGATCTTGTTTTTCTGATCCAGATACCTGTTTCTGCATTTGCAGCTACGCGATCTTATTAGCATAGTTCATAACAGCTTACCTTATAAACATTTCCAAGATTTAGGTAGGCATCTGAAAATGTTGGCTTCAGCCTTACTGCTTCCTGAAAGCAAAGGAAAGAAGTAAACTCAACCCACAAGAAAATGGGAGCCAAATTCACACTGAAAATGTAACATGTTGGTCTTATAAATGACAAGCCAGTGATGATTCATAAAGAAAAGTGCAAATGTAAAGGCATGAAAGCACTCATCTATAAATGAACACACCAAGACAAACACTTGTCTATGAATGACTGAAAGAAGCCCGGCTTACATACCTTATAGTACTGAAGAGCCCTGTTAAGATCACCTGCGTCCATGAAAAGGCCAGCAAGATTGGACCATGCCATTGCAAAATTTGGTTGTATTCGAAGAGCCTCAAGATAGTAATTATATGCCTACAAAATAAACAAAGACCCAAAACTTCTGAAACCTTCATATGTGAGGTTAATAACCAAATAATAAGTGTAAAACAGGACTAAACTTCCTAGGTTTATCAACAGAATTGAGTTATAAGTGTCCTCATGCTCCATGTACCCGTCATGAACACAAGGATTCCAGAGCAAAACTAGTTTCAAAGTTCAAAAATATCAGATAAATCATGATAAATTTTGCTATGCGATGAGCAACCCATGCCCATGTCATAACAGACACCCCATACCAAAATAAGTTGCAATGAACAGATAATATCAAAGAAAAAGAATAAAATCGAGATAGGTAAAGAAATAGCAAGCTGCAACTCATTTGATGTCTTACCTCTTGCACTAAACCTTGGGCTTTCAACAAATTACCAAGATTACAGTGAGCATCAACCTACACCAATGAACAGAACATCAGATGCATATCTCATAGAATCTGTATAAATTATAATGTGTAGAACAACGAGATAAGGATCTACCAGACAGGGATTGAGTGCAAGAGCCTGACGACAACATTGGGATGCCTCGTTAAGCCTCCCTTTTTGCATGTATGCACTCGCTAAGTTTGACCATGCATCCGCAAAAGTTGGTCGGAGCTACAAATTTATTGTTTAAATCACAGATTATAATCATCTCAGAAGTCAGAGCAAATAGAAGATTTGATCGATAAAGGCACAAATATACAAAACATTGCAATGGAGGCAGAAAAGCAACGCAAGCAACCAAAATGACAAAAATGCTACATTTATAGTGGGAAAAGAACAAATACAAAAATAGAAACATATTGATAAGCTCCACTGACATTACAATCATGGTCTCTATTTAGCTGAAAGATGTTTCCACGGGACGGATATGAACTGCTAGTGGTTATATCTAAAAGATGATACGCATGAAATGCCAGTGACAACCAGCATTTGAAAGTTGACTTGAAAATGCCCCTTTTCAGGTTGTTCGACAAAAATCTCATGCTAACTACAAAAATCAGAAGTTTTAACAACTTAAGTTCTTTGAAGAAAAATTAAGAAAAGAAGAAAGATACAAAACCTCTTGCACGAGTGAGGCCTACACATCATATCAAATGGAAACATGCAGCATAACTTATGAATGGGAACATCAATGATAAGGAAAAAGAAGGAATTAAAAGAGCATTATCCTTCTTTATTTGAAGTATAGTAATTATAGGAGCAAAGAAATATCACATCCGAAATCCCTGTTATGTGAAAGACATTCTAATCACATCTACTAGATGTAAAATAGCTGCCTCTAAGGAATGTACTAATCTAGGAATATTTTGAACCCTAAATTTTTTCAACACAACTATCTATCTGGTACATCCCAAACAGTAAAATCTACTTAAACACATCCCGAAAGGCAACCATCCAATTTTCGTCCCACTGAAGTTGGGATCCGGGAAGTTTGCTATGCTTATGGTCCTAACCTCAGCATTTTAAAGTGGCTTATCAAGACAAAATCATACAATAAGGTAAGTAATGGACATCCTTTGTCTTTCCAGTCTTGGTCATTGTAGGAAAGTCATAATTAAAACCCAACTCCAACTTCAGCTGATACAGAATGAACAGCAGGCAACCATTGTAGTTTTTGGTTATTACTTCCAATAAGTAATCTTTTTAAGAAAAAATGAATAGGATAATAGGAAAATGCAATCTAAACTATAATAAATAGTTCTGATTCCTGCCATGCTCTCAAACAGTAATAAAAGAAATGAATATAAGCCATTGTACTAGAAAAGTTATCATGTTATGTGTTTTATATACAAACCTCAATAGCAATTAAATAGTAGCGGATTGCAACATCTACATTGCCTTTCTCCTGAGACAGAAAAATACACAGAAAATGTTTTAGATCCTTATATGCAAATAATTTGAATCTTGAAGAGCTGCAATCCTCAAAGAAAAATGTGAAAGTTACCTTCCAAGCATTTGCCATATTTCCATAGCACTCAGCAAAATGAGGGTCAATCTGGAGAGCTTCTTCATTTTTCGCAATGCAAGTATCAAAATCACCCAACTAACAAGCAAGAATGTAATTTTTTTAGTTATAAGAAGACAAATGATAAAGTCACGTGTTATACTTATACCACTAAGGTGGTGGCCTAGTGATTAATGAGGCTTGCTGGACTCCACGGGGCCTGAGTTAGTGTGAGGTGAAATCGAAATGGTGTTAAATTTTCACTTCTAGGAAGACATGAATCACTAAACATTTTGGTAGGGTCACAATGGTGGACTTCCTCCCCCTCTCCTCTCCTCTCCTTAATAGACACAGTCTCCTCTTTTTAAATCAACAAAAATCATTAAAAATATTAGTAAATCATAATTCCGTTCATGTATGTTATTTTCTTGTAGTGATAGATTAGAAAAATTAACAAAATCTCTCACAAAACTTAAAAATTCTTGTACACAAAACTAATAAGTAAACCAAAAAATTTGGCTAATGTTCTCGTGATGCACCTAGTGAGAACACAAACATGCTAGATTAGTGTGATAATTGAGTTCCAATACAACATTCTTTTTACTATTTAATTTCTTTCGGTGGCCGATGAGGCTTTAGTTACGATTAAGGTTAAAATTATGAGACATGAAGGTTCAAGGTCTTAGTAGCATAAGGTGTAAGTCCCAAGACAGCGAACATCATAAAGATGCAAGATTGCAGCAGGGAAAAATTAGAGGAATTCGATGCTGCCATTCCCACAACACTTTTAGGGAGAGTAATTACTAAATCCTCTTTAAAATTTAACTGACAACCTCAACATATTGCAGAAGCTGTATTCTTTTTAGCCACGTCCACTCAAAGCTTGCTTGTTCTCAAACACATCCAAGAGAAGTCTTGGCCAAAGAAGCTTCTACGGATCCGAAGACTCATGTCCACACTAGAGCCAAGCCATTGATGAAAGCACCTCCAAAAGGCAGAAAGATGAGGGCTTTAAGGGAAACCTAATAGAGCCATCATTCATATATGATATATGCCTCTAAATCACAATAGCTGCATCCACAGTTGAATTCCCTCAAAGGAAAAAACAAGTGATGTAGAGAAAAATAATTCTCACTTGGATGATTTTATTCTTAGAAAACTGTACATATTTATAC
>JAYMTT010000823.1:0-11321 GCA_036898025.1 Hypseocharis bilobata
AGTCGAAATTTATGATTAAGAAAGGAAAGACCATTTGAAAACGACTTTTTCTATCTTTTTTTTTATGACTCGACTATTAAGATTGTATTTATAGTAACCGTATGACAAGACATTTTATATGACTAATTAAGAAAATTTGTTATGTCAAAACATTTTGTTATTTAACGGATTTAAGAAAAAGTTTGATGTGTAATTCACTCAAAAGTCCTCAAGCACTTATTTAATATCGTTTGATATTTAAATTAAAAATTAATATTGTGGTCGTGAGATACATATAATTTTAGTAAAGCTTTAATTTTTGTAACAAAAATAAAAGTTATTATTTTTGGATATGACTTTTTTCTTTGAAGGAAAAAAGATGCATTTGGATATGACTTGACTTAAGAGAATTTGTTATGCCAAAAAAATATTTTTTCAACTGTAGCACAAAGCGGTTGATATGATTAAATTTTTTTGCAACGAAAACAATTGATGAGTAATTCAATCAAAATCTTTGGACAATTATTTAATAACATATGACATTTAAATTAATTTTGTAATATTGTGGTCGCAAAATATATATCTAATTTTAGTAAAACTTTAATTTTTACAACGAAAAGAAAATCTTATGTTATTCTGTTTGGAGACGACTTGACTAAAATATATCTTTCCAACTATAGCACATAGCGTTTGATATGACTAAAAAAAATTTGTCATGTCAATTTTTTTATTCTTCAAATTTTAACGCCATACATACAAAATTAATTGACACATAATTTAGTCACACTTTGTATAAAATTGTATAATGATATAAGTATTACATTTTAAATTAAACATTAACACTTGCAAATCTAAATTTTATTCTTATCACATAAATAGTTAGAAGTTGAATCAAATTATAACTTTATCCTTAAAAAACTATCATTATCATTTTCCTTCCAAGTCTTATCATTATAAAAAAAAATGAAATAATAATAATAATAAAAATTTAATGACTAATTTGACCTGAAAAGAAATACAGTATATATTTGAGTGCTCACTTGCTCCGGATAGTTAAAACAGTCAATGGTAATCTCCAATTTTGCCGCGAAATCTTGATCCGGTTACCGAATCTCAATGTACCATCTTTAGCACTGCCGTTTCATCTTTATTTTCTGAATTTTTATTTTCTTATTTTTTTTAATTTTCTCCAAAATCACTGTATATAAATCTTACAGAAGCTAAAAAGAGCTCAAAATTTGAACGAAGAAACCAAACCACACCAATCAATTTGGTGGTGGAGGTGGTGCTGCATTGCCTGTTGAAATCATCAGGTACCGTCATTGCAGTAATGGGTCTTCCCATTTTTCTTCAGTCCCTTGTTTGGTTTCCTGGAAAACAAAAAGATCATGATGAGAAAATAAGAAGGGAAAATTATGGACTTTTTATGGGTTATCTGCTTTTTTGGTTATTGGGTTCATGCTTGATTTTGGGTTTTTGGTTTTATATCATTGATGGGTTCCCATTTTTCCTTTGCTCTGTTTGGTTTCCTGGAAAAAAATCATGAGAAAAAAGAAGGGAAATTGTTGGAAAAATGATGGGTTCTCTGTTTTTTTACACGTTTGTTGTTGGGTTCATGCTTGATTCTGGGTTTAGGGTTTCTACAATTGATGGGTGTTTTTTGAGTCATCTTCTTCATGATTTGCAACTAGAGGGTTTTGCATGTAATGATGTATGTGTTTGGCTTGGTGGGTTGGCTCCAATGATCCCATCTGGGTGTCACTGTTTTTTGTTCATCAAGGTACTTGTAGAAATGCCTGAGTGAGATGGATCACATTCCCCTGATACAGATTTTGTTGTCATATGGCATGTTGTTTAGGTATTCGATGAAATGTCTAGGAAGATTTTGGTTTTCAATTCTTCAGGAATTGGTACAGTGATGTTTAGCACTCCCTTTTTTGTCACAAAATTTGCAACATCATCGGTCGACTAGATTCAGTCCATGCCATCTTTTCCATGTACTCTAATGTTTTAGTGATTCCTTCCTCGGAAACTGATGTTTTGGTGGTTCCGTGTATATGCCATCTTCATATATATTTGGTCCAAAGTCATGTTTAGAAAAGAGCTGGTAGGGATGATTATTAACTGATACTAGCGTTGTATTAACACACTTATCTGTATTGGTTAGAGTACAGAACTGCTGCCAATGTCTTTTTGCATCTCTGCGGTTTAGCTTACTGTTTTAGGAGTGCAGTCCTCACGAACAACTAAGCAGTAGTAGATTAAGAGGAAATGGTGATAGTTTCACATTGTCTTTCACTTAGTCCGAAGGATAAGCAAGTTAAACAAGATAACAGCTTGTGCCGTAAGAAATTTTTGAGTTATAAAATTGTGTTTATTGGCTACGTTGTTGCGTGCTGAGTTTTATCTGTTCGATATTTGAATGCATATTCTTCACCTGGTTTTTGCTTTATGAAACAGTGTTCTTTGTTTATTTTTTTCAAAGCATATATTTTTGACCCATGTTCATATTAGTTGATATGATTTGAATAGAAAACTGAGAAGTCTGAATGCCTTCTCCTATCTTGATCTGCTCATTATACACACACTGTAGAATCTAAGTTTACAGCTAACAGCTATGACCAGTCCTTAATCGTAGCAATTCCATAATCAAGGAGCTGCGATTAAGGGGCTAGAAATAAGGCTAAAATGAAAACATAATATCTGTTATAGTCTATCTACCATAAAAACTAGATATGTAAAGCTTGTACCACTCTTCAACATGCTAATGCGTTGAATTCTAGTCTGGTACTTAAGTTAGACACTTGGTAAGATAGCTAGGCTAGGTAGTGCCATGAGTATTTCAGTTTAGACTAATTCTATTGCTATCATATAAGAACATGTATTACATGAATTTGAACAAAGCTTGTCTGGAGTTCTGTGTCCCGTAATCTCACCTCTGTCAGTTTCGTATTAGTCTCATGATACAATTACAATTGCCTTCTTGACAAACTTTCTTTTTCTGGTTTATCTTCCAAGAGCATACTTCCAAATGGTCTCTTAGGGTACATGACATGTAATGTTTGACTAATACTTTGATTCAAAACAGTGTTTCAGGAAAAGATTTCATAACAAGATTTTCCAGCAAGTGGGTGGAAAGCATTCATGGCTGATACCTCCGACCCGTTTCCCCAGCTAGGTAGTGTATATAAATCCTCTGGTCGAAAGGTGGGAGACAATGCCTTAAATTCTGCACAAAATGGTAGCTACAGGGTTAGCTCATTGGAGTACCAGAACAGGACTGGTAATATTGTTGGAAAACCCAGGTTGCAGCTGAATTCTTCTCCGAATACATGGGGACGTGGAAAAGCAAACCAGAACCCGAGCAAGCAGAGTGATGGAAGATCAGCATTGGCCAATGGCAATTCCTGGCTGGCGCAAAATGCTGATCCTAGGAATTTTGTTGGCAGTGGAAATGCAAGGCCTGAAGCAGCATATGGAGCTTCAGAAAACAAATATGTTGTCCCAAAACCTGTAGTACCTCCAGGTTTTGCACAAAATTCTGTTCCTAGGAATTTAGCTGCCAATGGAAATTCTTTGCCCCAAGCTGCAATACCTCCAGGTCTGAAACAGAAACCAAATTGGTCTGCTATAGCTGGACAGTCCAAAGGTTCCAAAAATGGCCAGGTCAGTGATGACAACATCTCGAGTTCACATCATAGTAATGGTGATACTGAAGGTGATGATGACGACGACGATGATACAATATATGATAGTGAGGATGATCTCTTTAATGACGATTCAGAATCCGAAAGTGAAGGGACCCATGAGAAAAGAAAGAAGAGTAGGTGGTTCAAGTCGTTTTTTGAGAATTTGGACAAATTGGGTGATGAGGAGATCAATTCACCATCAAGGGAGTGGCACTGTCCAGCGTGCCATGGTGGTCAAGGCGCTATAGACTGGTATCGTGGGATGGAGCCCTTGATGAATCATGCTAAGACAGTAAAAGCAAGAAGGGTGAAGCTCCACCGGGAATTTGCTGAAGTTCTGGACGAGGAGTTGCGCAGGAAGGGGATTACAGTCATACCAATTGGGGATGCTTATGGAAGATGGGAAGGTCTGAAAGAGAAAGTTAAAGACCATGAAATAGTCTGGCCTCCTATGGTGATCGTCATGAACACAAGATATGAGCAGGAAGAAAATGATAAAGTAAGCTTTTATTCTCATTTTGTTTTTGTTTTATGGGAAATGTATTTTCTACTTGATATGGCATTAATGTTAATGTTTCCTTTCAACTGAATTGTATTTTCAGTGGATTGGCATGGGAAACCAAGAACTGCTCGACTACTTCAGCTCATATGATGCAATTAAGGCTCGACACTCATATGGTCCCCAAGGTCACCGAGGTATGAGTGTTCTGATCTTTGAGGGCTCAGCAGCAGGTTATTTGGAGGCTGCACGGCTGCATAAGCATTTCAAAGAGCAAGGAAGAGACAGGGATGCTTGGGATCATCGCCGAGTTCCTTTCATTCCAGGCGGGAAGCGTCAGCTTTATGGTTACTTAGCTCTGAAAGAAGACATGGATATCTTCAACCGGCATTGTCAAGGTCTACCTCTTCCTCTCTTAAAATGGAGGGTGCACATACTCTAAATTTATTTTTCCAAACATTAATATGCATCCATGTCTGACAATATTTGCAATTGATTAGGTAAGACAAGACTTAAATATGAGATGAAGTCATATCAAGAGAACGTTGAGGGCCAAATAAAGCAGATGAATGATGATAGTCAAGAGCTTGTGTGGTTAAAGAACAGGGTTGTTAAACATCAAAAGCAATCAGAAGCACTTGCAGAGTCTCTGAGTAGAGTCAGCGAGAAGCTGCGCAAGACTGATGAGGAAAATCGTATTGTGAGGCAGCGAACTAAATTACTGCATAAAGAAAACAAGGAAGAGGTAATATTTAAATCAATTTTTGATGCATTTTCTCTGGATTTAAGTTCTGGATATAAGACTGCGAATGTTGTCAACTGGTATCAGTATGTCATAGCCATTTAAGTTATAGAAACATATGTTTGGTTTAACTTTGAGCAAGTCCTTAGCATGCCTATAGTTTATTTCTGGTATGAGCAACTTAGCTTTCTACAACTGACATATATTTTCTCCGTTCATCATAATAACAACTGCAATATTCTACTTTCTAGATGGATGCCCAAGAAAATTTCTTTAGGGATCAAATTGATCTGATTCACCAAGCTATATCTGCAAAAGAAGACGAGTTTGAGAAGTTGCAGCAGGAGAAGCGAGAGAAAGTGAAGCAGTCATATTCAAATCCTTTTTCAAGAGAAGATCAGAGGTACTTACTACTACTCTTAACCAACACTGACGTCCTTCAACATCATATAGGTTTTTTTTTATCATATATTATACCATTGATCTCAGTCTTTAGATATTTTCCTCGGCCAACAAAGTTTTAAAACAAATCTATTTGGATAATCATTTGCATATGCACGTTCTTCAAATGTTTTCTGTGGTTCTATTTTAACATTGGTTCTTAATATAGGAGGGACGATGTTGCTAGATTCATAAGTTTTCAGGAAAAAGAGATGGAACAATTTGAAGAGGTGAGAGAGAAGCTGATAAAAATACATGAAGAAGAGAAGGTTTCCATGAAGAAGAGGCACTGGGAGGAAGAGTTGGAGCTGGAGAAGAAGTTTAAGAATGAACTAACCAAAGTCATGGAAATGTACACCAAGATTGCTGTGGGTGATGAGAGACAACCAACAGCCTTGGATGGTTAGAGAGAGAGAGATAGAGAGAGAGAGGAAAAAATGTCTAGGAATAACTAGTTGAACACAGTTCTTGATTTTTGCTTTGGTACTGTGAAGTCTGTGATGGCTTTGGGTTTGAATTGCAAGTTGGCAAGAAAATGATCATAATGCATCTTCTCTTTATTTTCAAAGAGAATTGAAATTATCTTCTCTTCAAAACGTGCACTGCACTGCACTAAATAGTTGGTTGAGTTACTACACCTATAATTTATCAGAAAGAGCAGTATCATCATATAATAATACATAGTGAGGTTTGGGTGAATTTGTCAAAAAAAAAAAAGTAAAAAAAAAAAAAACTGATGGAGCATGATTCAGTCCAAGGTCTTCTTTTACTATTGGGCTTTTGGCCCATTAGTGGGCCCAAGTTTATGGTGGATTTTAGCCCAATATTTGCTATGGAACAGAAGTGTCTCTTTGAACTGTACACTGCGCTGACTATCCTGTCTCTGACTGTGAGCTCATGGCAATGGAGACGGAGAGGAGCAAACCCATAGCTGTGTTCATGGCCTTTGGCACACAAGGCGACGTTTACCCAATTGCCGTAAGTACTTTATTTTCATTTTTCTCTACTCACAATGCGGTCTTTGCGTTTGGTTCCTGAGAAAATGCAAGAAAAGTAATCAAAATTTCATTTTTGTTTTTCGGAACTAAGTTGAGATTTTGGGTTTTCTTTTATTGTTGGTTGCATTGCAGGCCATTGCTGCAGCTTTTGCTGGTGATCAGAAACAATACGCTGTGTTTCTAGTTACTCATTCAGCTCACCAGGTTTGGGAATTTTTCATCATAGATTAAATTCAACAACTTAATTGGATTAAGCCTATATTAGCTATTAATTTACTCATTAATCAAATTGTAATCTTTCAATTGGGAGTTATGTGATGATATTAGATTTTGTGGCTTTTGTTTCCTTTATAGATTTACTACTAACTAGAAAACCATGCTTTCTGAAAGTTGTGATTTATGTTGTTTTAGTTAGTGGTTAGCTCTGATATAGTAATATGAAGTTACAAATCTATAAAAATGTATATACTTGTTGATTATATTCGATTGCGTTGCACGACTCAACCTTGAACCTGTATTATTGTCAATAGAGTTTCTTTATAAACTTTTTATAGTAATTTGTTGATGATGTACTAGTACTATAGCATTACATGACCTAACCTTGGGACTGGGTTCCGACAAAGTTTCCTTTCTTTATTTGCTTATGTTGTTTTCTTTTTCACCCCTCAAACCCTGAAAGAAAATGATATAAGAGCTTTTCGTAAAATTTAATGTTTGCGGTACATCTTCTTTGTGTGATGGACTTCTGAGCAGGTCTTGTTTCTGTTTCGATTCAGTGATTTTATTTATTTATTTATTTTTTTTGCAGAATGTAGGTGCTCACTTGGCAGAAAAACGTGTTACTTATGTATCAATTTCATCACCGCCTGTTCTTTCTAACGATGGGGGTCATGATACTACAGGTATGGGTTGCTGATTGTGATCTTGTGCTTTTTGTTATCATAATGTTAAGACTTATTGGTCATTTTCCTCTCTCTCTTTTAAATTTTATATCATGGATAATCTGTACTGTGTATAGCCATGAAAAAGTTAAAGAGTAACATAGATTTTCATATTGCTTCTGGATCCTTTTGTCTGATCAGGTTCAATGGAATTATCGCTTTCTTTGCAAAAGAAAATGATTACAGGAGAACACAGACGAGAATGCTTGTCTGCTGTTGAAAGGATCTTTGGACAAGGCCCAAGCATGGAGGGTGATTTTATTGTGATAAATTTTTTCGCATTGGTATTTCTTGTCCAACGTTAAATTCAAAATGAACTTTCTCAATAAGTTTCTAAACCGGATAGGATTTAAATTTTAGTCTTGATGGAGTTATTAAACTTTGAAAGAGGAGATATCGTTTCAATTGAAGTTTTGAAAATTTACATTTCAGATGCATCAATTTTATAGTAAAATAAGGGTCGTGGTTGCATAATTTGCTCAACTCAATTTTATAATGTAGGCATTTTCTCTTTGATTATGGGCATTGTAAATCGGGTTACATTGAATGTGACTGGTGGGATGGATAAGAAAGTTTGGTCTTTGCTTTTATTTATTTATTTAAAAAAAAAGGGCTTGAAGGAATGGTATCATAGTTTTTCAACCAAATAAATAATATAGAGAGAAATACATATTGAAATTTGAAAAAAGAAAATTTGAACTTGAACCATGGTTTTGACAGTGCAATATCTGAAAAGTTTTCTTTGGATAATGGTCCAGGAAGGGTGGAGCCTTGCCGAACTCTTTCGTGTCCGTTGCATAGTTGCTGCACCTTATGTCGTTCCATACAGGTAAGAGGATGACACAATTGAACTGTCCGAATACTTTAATCTTATTTGTTCTATTATGACTGGCCAGCAGAACATAAAAGTTTCTCCTGTGCATGATTGCATTTGTGTTTCTTTATTTTAGGATGGAAGTAACAGTATTAGTACCTATGGTAGAAATGCTGCATATTCACTTGACTAATTTGACTTGTCCTTTGCAGTGCACCTTCATCGTTTGAGCGTCATTTCAGAAAAGATCTTCCGTTGTTGTATAACTATCTTCAAGAAGCTCCTATTAACAAGGTATTCCTCTTTTGACTAAAATATCGTAAATGATGATACCACAATAATTACTTTAGTTAAATATGCCCGTCATATATTGGTTCAGAGAAAAACATTGTAAACATTGTACAGTTGACTTATTTATTAATTTTTATTTTTATTTTTTTAATTTTTTGTTAGTTCTTTGTATGCACATAGGTTAGTTGGAAAGATGTGGCCACTTTTCACTGAGTATTGGGGTTCGTGGAGAAGTGATGATTTGAATCTCAGCCCTTGCCCTTTTACGGTTAGTGATTTTGACATATAAGCTCCATGTTCTATTTAATAGCCTCTGCACATAAAATTGATTTAGTTATTAATTTAAGGTTAGATAGGTTACTCCAATGAGATGTAGCTGTCTTGTTACCAAGAACTGCACAGCTCTTCATTGTTTGTTTAAACACACCAAATGGCTTCTTTATCCGATGCAGGATCCTGTAACTGGTCTTCCTACTTGGCATGATAGGCCTTCGTCCCCCCTATTACTGTAAGTTCTACCTCTTTTAAATGAGTTAGCATCATATCAACTGAGCTTATCAAAGCCTCTTTGTCAAGTATTCCATAATCAATTGCTTGCTTCTCTTTCCGTAACAGAATTGCCACAATTTCCCACCTTCATTATAAACTGAGATCATTGATCGCATAAGTTTAATTAGTTTCGGTCTGAAACACTTGTTTTGACCTTCTACAAATTTCCTTTTATTATTATTTTTTATGATGCCATTATTTAATATCAATATGTAATACATAAAAAGTAAAATTAAAATCTTAGTGGTTGTAATGTTTCTAGGCACTACGGTTATGTTAGTATATCCTACTGTTTTTGCATTCTAGACATGGATCCATGAGGTTTAATATACACATATAGTTTTTGAGTCCGGTAGTTTGATTTTATGAGGTCAAGAGAACATATATTTTCCTCTGGTTACCGGAAATTCAGATGTACATATGCTAATAGAAAAATGCTGTGTTCCTTGTTGGAGTGATTTCCTTCCTCTTTGTAAACAATTTGGTTCAAATGCGTTGTCTTTATGATCTGTATATATGTATTTTTAATGCCCATTTGTAACTGTTCCTTTACTTATTGTATAACAGGTATGGTTTTAGCAAAGAAGTTGTTGAATGTCCTGGTATGCTTACTTTTACTTTAATTGTAAGGGATTCATTTCCTGTCACCTCTTCATACCATATGTTGTTTAATTGTTTTATCTTTTTTATAAAAGGGCTAATAGCTTATAGAAGACTTTGGAGTATGGTTGCCAATTGCAATAACCTTCACAACTTGGGCACAATTTTAGAATGAGCTTGTGTGTGTGCAGCGGATTAAATGTATAACTTAAACTATTTAATCCGTCGTGTCAAGTTTAGTGTGTTTTTGTCGAATATTTCTAATTATGTGGAGGAACTAAAAGGGACTCTAACCAATAATGTTTAATGAATGAATCAGATGCCTAAAAGCTTTTAATGCTTTCGTAAACAAAAAAGTAATATCTTCCGTGCTAAAATTGCTGGTGTTACTGAATTGTTCTTTTCTCCAATTCCATGACCTTACTAACATTGGTACACCAACAGATTACTGGCCGGCAAATGTTCATGTTTGTGGCTTCTGGTTTCTCCCTATTGAATGGCAGTTTTCATGTAAGAAGTGTGCAGAAACTTCTGCACTTATTTCTTCTAGGTGTCTGAACACAGATGATGGACTATGTTCAGCTCATGTTCAATTGCTGTCTTTTTTGAATTCTCCTACATCAGTTCCACCTATTTTCATAGGGTTAAGTTCTGTTGGAAGGCAAGTTCAATAGTTCATTATTTATATCCTTGTAATTGTCTACCTGATGTATAATTATGGGAATAACATGTCAATTTCAGTTAGTAGTGATGCATAATTAGTGAATTACGAAACTGAAGCAAGCTTAACTGTTAGCTGCTGCAGTCTTCTGTTTGAATGTCTTGCTTTAATATTTATCAATATTTTTGGTCACTGATAAAAAAAATTATTGTTTACTATTGTTATCATCATCATCACTTCCTTTTTGTGTGTGTGTTCAGTTTCAGTGATCTTCTGTTTATTTTTTGACACTTAACTATCCTTCATCTTTCAGAATGGGCTTTTTGAAGAACCCTCAAGTATTTCTTCAGGTTCTTCGAACTGTACTAGAGATCACGAATTACAAATTTATTCTCTTTACCGCTGGCTATGATCCATTAGAGGCAGCTATCCGAGTGATGCTAGGCGAATCATCATCGAATTTAATCCAGAGACAGTTTAATGAAGCTGGGATCTTTCTCTTTGATAGCCGACTGTTCTGCTTTTCTGGGTGAGCATTTTTATCATTTGGATGGATAGGCATGACTATGAAACTTGCATACGTGTTTCATTAGAACAATTAATGTTGGATGAGCATTCCAAAGTGGTTGTCTCTAGCTAGCTTTTTATCTTCTTCTTTTTTCTTTTTCTTTTTTTCGTGGAAACTGATACGTCTTCTTATCATGTAAGTTAGTACCATACCATATCGTTGGCTGTTTCCAAGATGCGCTGCTGCGATTCATCATGGTGGCAGGTGAGAGTTCTATATTTGATTTTCTTTTAAAGTTTGTTTTTCCTTGAATATGTAACATGCAATTCAACTAATGAGCCTCTTCTGTTTTCTTTTTCAAAATTAAAACTAGTGGATCCACTGCTGCAGCATTACGTGCTGGAATACCACAGGTTGGTTGTCTAACTAATTTGTTCATTTCTTTACTTTTATTGAGTAAACTTCTGCCATCTTCAAGTGTTTATGTCCTATATTGCTTGGAGTTATGAATATTATGAATATTGCAAAATGAAGGCGTATTATTATGAATTGAGAATGAATGGTTTGCTGTAGACTCAGCCTTATTTTGAACCCTCCACCCGCGCGACG
>JAYMTT010000824.1:0-11314 GCA_036898025.1 Hypseocharis bilobata
CCATCTCACCACTCTTGGAGTCAAATTATCATCTTAGACATAGTGACTCATTGTTGACTACCCTTAGTTGTGGTTCGAAGGGGTGCCCTATACATATACTATACGTCCGATCACTTGTAGGGAAAGTTGGAAGAGCGGTCTGCTAGGAGATTCTCTTTGTTTTGTAGCTGGATAAGGAGCTATATGGTCTGCATCTTTCCCATGATAAAGGAACTGAATTTTACAAGAAAAAAGCGAGAGCAAGAAGGGATATGACCAATAAGACCTTATCACAAGCCGGAGTCGAACCAACAACCTCTGGGATCAACGGACAGGCCCAACAAACTACCATTCATTTTGATTGCGACTTTGCTGCTTCTTCCTCGCTCGAGATAAAAAAACTAACGAAGACTACAAAATGTAACCTTCTTTCCCTCCTATTTGGATTGTAGCTAGGGTGACAGCAGGTCTCCCGACCAAAGGAAAGGAAACTAGCTCTAACATTCCCTTTATAAAGGTCTTATTTAATCCATTGAATATATCTGTACACTTGATTTTCTTGTTAGTAAATCAGAAAAACAACAATTCTACAACAATCATAGAATAGATTCCCTCACCTTTCAAACCAAGGTTTGGAATATCTTCCTTCTCTGCTCTGAGCTGTGTGATCCTAAACAGTAATCCCTCATTCTTATGAAGCTTGTTGTTCTTGCTATCAACTTGAGGAAAACTAATCATGAATCTAGATGTTCATGCTTGTAAATGGATTGTATGGCCGTTCCCTTTAGCCAAATCTTGATAAACACCACCTTGAATGGAGAATTCTATCATGTGGTAGTGTTCTAGGGCCTTAAAAGCCAATTATTAAGCATGGATAACCCCTCGTACTCATAGGATTGGCTACTCTTCGGATTGGTGTTCTTGTAATCTCTTCTTTTGCTGCTTGCTAAGGATTAATACCTAATACCTAATCCCTCAGCTTTCTTTAATGGGTAAATCAAGGTGACGAAGTATCCCTCCTGTTCTATCCCAGAATCGTACAACTCAGATACTTAGCGTAACCTTCATGACGCAACAAAGCATACTGACGTCCCCATCATGACGCAACAAAGCTACCTTGACGGCACCTCGGGTTTAATGGCTTAAAGGGATTATCTGATGCGAATGCTTTCAAATGAGTTCCATGGCCATTTCCGATAGCTACGTCTGGTGTTAAGGTAGCTGAATGTCTGATCCTATCGTAAGGGGTTCTTGATTCAAGGGGCTTTTAAGCCGCTAATTCTTCTACTCTTATCCCGTGAAGGAAGACTAAAGGAAAGGAAACCCATAGAAGGGAATGGGAGGATTCTGGATAGTACGTAACTCAATCTAGGCTGGTGCCCCTACAGGCGTAAAGAGCCGAAATAAAGCATAGACCAAACCAAAGAAGGCTGGCAACCCGTAATGCTATAAAAGCGGAAATGCAGAAATCCAGGTATCATTCCTGATTCTAGGCTGGTGAAACCAACCCTCACTTTTTTCATTCCATTCCGATCTTAGGCTGAAGCGATTGCCACCATACGGACTGGGTCGCTAGCTTTTCTCCATCGAAATCGAATTGAAAAGAAAAGATTGATTCTATATAAGTGATTCTAAATCGAGATTTTGATTCTATATAAGTGATTTCATATAGATATTTTTGAGTAAAAAGAAGAAGTAGGGGCTGACGATACTGGATTGTGAAATTCTGGTATGCGAAGCATTGCTGGGTTTCTCAATTATGGGGCGGAAGAGATGAATCTTAAGATGATTGGGCTCTGGTTGTCTTCGCCTGCTGGATTGGGTGGAGCAAGGACAACTCTTTTTTTTCATTCAGATGAAGGAACTTAACCTTACATTCAACTAAAGAGGAATAGAACTACAAAGGCAACGAAGCATGAGTCGGAGTTGAACCAAGAGCAATCAATTCACAAAAGGCAATTGGGGTCGCATCGACCGAGGAGTTAGTCAGTGCGAAAGGACTTTTGGACGTAATGACGAGACTCTACTAGTTGGAGAGGGAACGATCTAAGTTTCTCAATTCTGGGATTGTAACTAATAACGTATTTACTAATATAAAAGAAAGAATAACCCCTCTGTAATGATACCACATGTTCATACATGATGGTGGTCTAACTACAGTTTCTTCTAGACAAAAACTGCCGTAGAAGAAGTTTCTTACATCCCCAGGAGGACTAATCCAGCAGTACGGAGGGATAGAATTAGCTATCTTAGGTCCGAGTACTCCTTTTAGTCTGAGAATCAAGTAAAGTAGAGATTCTCCATAAGCTGTCACTGTAAGCGACTCCGTACCTCCCTTTTACTACTCCACTCATTCTGAGCCTTCTGTTGCAAGGGATATGATAGAAAGAGGGTTAGAATAATACAGGCAGCGACAATCGGAGCTGGGAAGAGACTAAGGTGACGAATAATACAGGGTTGCTAAACTCTGGTTCTCCATGGCCTATAACTCCTCTGCTTACCAAGTCAATTGGGTTTACTGTGACTGGTCCTTCCACCGGACCGGAAGAGATTGATTGTTTAGGGATTACATTACTAAGTATAAAGGAAGGGTAGAGATTCTTAAGCCTAATCTAATCCTGACCCTAACTTGACCTGATATAAGGGTAAGGAAAGTCATTCCACTCGGTTAGAAGTAGTAGTCCGAGCGGAATCAATAGAAACTTACTCGTACCTTCCGTAAAGGGCTCAGTCCAGTAGGGCAAAGAGGAGAGGATGGTCTGCTAAGGCAATTACGTAATAGAATCAAAAGAACTAGGCAAGCTCAGAAATGGTAGTAGCGTAGCCGGCAGACCTAATCCTTCTTGTCCGGTAAGTAAGCAAGGTAGTCTATCGACTACGTTTCGCCACAACACAAGCTGTGATATAATCTGTATATACCTCACTCAGTTCAGTCAGATTATTCAGTAAGATATGGTTTGATGTTTGAGGCCTCGCTTCACCATCGTTAACACGTAACCTCATCCTGCCCAAGAGTCTCTACTTCCGAGAGAAGTCTGAAGGCAGTCACAGACAGAACACCAGCCCAGTACCGTAGGTGGCACTGGGGATGGCGGATTAGCACGATCGATAGCATCAGTGAGGTTTAGAAGTATACTGAGTTTGAAGATGAAGCTCTGGAAAGATAGAATGAATGCAGCGGAGTAGATAGCCGATTGAACGACTACTCTAGTGCGAGTGGTAGTTCTCCTCCCTCTTTCTTTGCTTTGTTGAGTGAGCCTGTTCAGTAAGTTCAATCCATACCTATAGCAAAGTAGTTTGAATACCAATCGTATTGAGATGAGTCTGCATTCTTGCTTTCCAGGGCAGGCTTATTGAGTGAGGGATTGTTTCACCAAAGACATGAATTGACTTCACTGGCTTCGATGCGCTGTCAGTAGGGATTGGAATTCTTACAGATAACTGGTCTGTAATTAGATCCCATGATGAGGGAAGCGATGGGACCGGTTTTGCTACTTGCCTATTCTTAATCTCGCACTCCTCATTAACGGAGGCTCATTCTCGGTTAGAAAGAGAGTTTCCTAGCTAGACCTACCAATCTATGAGCTCAGAGCAGTAGTCAAAGTCAAAGGGAAAGCATGGGACACTCATCCAACCGTCTATCTATTTCTTCCTTTAGTGGAACAGTATTGAGAAGACCAGATGGCACATGAAAGAAGTCAACATGGAAGCCACGAGATGCATGAAAGCAGAAGAAAGAGATATGGAATAGAAGGGGCACCTTCATTCGGGCTGAAAGATGAGCCCATTTCTTGAGGGGTACTTGCACTTCTCTCTTTCCTGGAAAAAGGTTACCTCTTTCCATAGGAATGCAAATGGAAATTGGGATTGTGTTGCCACATCGATCATCGCTTTGACCACTCGAGATGAAGGAAAGCCAGAAGGCAACCTGTCCTGTCGATCGACGTAATGGTGCCCTACCACCGGCAGGGGGCACTCCGAAGTCTGCATGATCACTTTCGTGGTCGTTCACTACACCTTCTTCCGTGATTATGGGTCTTAGAAGATCTTCCCGATCAAAATCTTTTTCCAATGAAGATAGTGTTTGGAATGTTAGAGGAGCTGCTAGTGACGACCTGAAACGTTGCATCAATGACTTGGTCCAACGGCACGATCCACATGTTATGGTCTTGTTGGAACCGAAAATAAGTGGTGCTCGAGCCGATCGAGTGATGAGTGGTTTGGGATTTTCTTCTTTCGACAAGGTAGATGCTCTTGCTTTCTCGGGTGGGATATGGATTTTCTGGAGACCAGATAAGGTCACTCTTGACTTTCTTGTGAAGTCCGACCAATTCATTCATGCGGGGGTACGCCGGAATTCAAGCCCGGATTGCTTGATGACTGCGGTTTATGGTGCCCCCCAACCTACTAAACGTAAGAAGCTATGGGACGCACTGATGCGAGCCCATTCATCCCACACACTGGCCTGGATGTTAGGAGGAGACTTCAATCAGGTTCTTACCCAGGAGGAGAAGCAGAGTGACAAAGCAGCCAATAGTTCTCAGTGTGCCTTACTGAAAGAGTCTTTTCATTTTTCTGGCCTAAATGACCTTCCGGTGCAAGGACAATGGTACAAACATGCAACAAGGTGAGGGAGCTGTCTTTGAAAGGCTTGACAGGTCAGTTACTAACCTAAAGTGGAGTGATTAGTTCCCCAATGCTATCCTTCATCACTTGCCGCGGACGAAGTATGATCATTGCCCACTCTTGCTTGATCTTGATCCTACTCAGACTACTCCCCGGGCACCCCCGCAATTCAGATTCGAAGCCGCTTGGCTCACCCACCCCGATTTTATGAACTCTCTTACTCTTGGCTGGAATGACCATAGACATCATTTTCGTGATACTGTGCAAGCTTTCACTGCTCACATTAAACTGTGGAACAACAACGTATTTGGGAATATCTATAAGCCTAAGAACATAATTGGAAGAAGAATGAATAGCAGGAATTCAACGCGTGATGGCGCCCCCTTCAAATCGCCATTTACACAAGCTAGAGAAGATATTGGTCCGGGACTACAATGATATTTTGAGACAAGAGGACTTGCTGTGCTTTCAGAAATAGAGATCTAATTGGGTGCAATTCGGCAACCCTAATACAAAGTGCTTTCATGCAACCACCTTAGCCAAACAGAAGCGTGCTTGCTACAGTACTCTACGTGATGAGAATGATTAATGGGTAGAGGATGAACACGAGGTGAGGCAGCTGGGAATTCTTTTCTTTTAAGAACCTTTACTGGCAATCTGTGACTCCGGGTTCTTACCACATACAAGCTCCATGCCCACGTCTCAAGGAGGAGGCGATTCAGTGCATGATGACCAGTATCACTGAGGAGGAAGTCATTCACTCTTTTTCTTCGTAGTCCCCGTACAAGGCTACGGGAATTGAAGGCTTGCCGGCAGTTTGATTACCATAAGTGTTCGGACGTGGTTGCACCCAGTCTTGTGAAGTTCATCCGGGAAGCTTTCTCCACTGCTAACATTCCGCCTGGCCTAAATCGTGTTCTACTTGCTCTTATTCCAAAAACGGAGAGTCCGGAGTATCAAAAAGACTTTCGGCCGATTTCCCTTTCCAATGTGGCTCTCAAGGCCATCTCTAAGCTGCTTCTTAGCCGGATACACCCTTTCCTGAAGGATTTTATCGGTAATACCCATACTAGCTTCATCCCGGATCGCTCCGGAACAGATAACATTCTTGCTGTTCAAGAAAATTATTCACTCGATGGAACATGCTTCCGGGCGCAAGCCAGTCCTTGCTATCGATCGTGCAATGAATGAGTGACTTGTTGAGTGCTATCGATTGAAGCTATCCCATGCATGATGGAAGCAGCTAGCTAATGAAAGGACTGCCTTCTCATCTATCCTTCTTTCTTGATTTCTTAAGATAATCAAGCTATTCAATCGCAACTATAGAAGAAGGCTGGTACTACAGAGAAGCTATAGGGCTTATAAGCAGAGTGAGGCGTATAAGCAAGCCACCTATTAAAGTCCCTAGCACTACTCTACCTCATAGCTTAGAAAGAGTCTCCTTCGTCACCTTCTGTTCTGAGCCAGGTACTTACTCCCCTACTCCTTCATCTAAAAACTCAGCTATTTCATAACCTTTAGACATAAGGGATAAGGAGGGAAATTGGCTGATACATCTGCTGTCTTGATCCAAGAGTGAACTCATAGTCAGGAATAGGAGCTCTCATATATTCACCACAGCATGCCCGAGGGTAGTTTACGCCTCTTATCACCCACCATGGGACTCAAGTCTATGTCTCCTTTTACTTACCCTATATATAATATAAGCTGCCCTGGGAACTTAGCGCCCCTGTTAGAGCTAGAGTCAGATTGCATGTTCGTTGCACTCACCCTTTTTCTGTCATCGTTTTCTAGTTGCATATCCGTTGATAAGATAAGAGAACAAGATGGTTCTACCACTTCCTTTTCCATGAGCGAGAGCCCTCCTAAGAAAATCAAATTCCATCTGACGTAGGCGGAAGACCAGTCGTTACTGCAGGCTAACTCTTCAGACGAGCTCAGGTCTGTTGACTGAGTCCAGTTGTGAGCTATTTATAGCTTTGAAAGGAACATGCCCTTTCTGGTTCTTCTGACTTCCTGTCTGATTCTTTTCCTTCCTACCTTCTGATCCGGATTCCGATCCCTCTTGAGATGTTGGCTAGGATTCCGAGGGGTTCTAGGTCGTTTCTATTTGTTGATTGTAAGATCCTTTCTTTCTATCCCTCAGCCCTCCCCTTTAGAGCGACATTAGCGACATTAGCCACTCATTCGCCCTGGTTTGGCCTCACTTCCCTACCTACGAGGGGTAATCCATGCTTAAGAAGATGCTTTTAAGGCCCGAGAATCATACCACATGGGGATTCTCCATTTGGGTGGGCAAACTCATGATTTTAGCGATCGGAAACGGCCATATAACTTCTTTGACAAGGGAATGTATGAGCTATTTCCCTTCCCTTTGGTTGGGATACTTGCACTGTCCTCCCTTCTCTTCCAAACAGTAGCCGCTTCGCTTCCCTCAAGTATCGAACTAAGAAAGAGAAGCTTCAACCATAGAGCCAGATACTGACAGATCCTTGCTCTCACCCCAGCTACGATCTGAATCTGAGGGAAAGAAAGAACATAGGTTACTAGAAAGATAAGAGGCTTAAAAGCCCCGATAAGAACCCCTTACGATGGGGATCATACATGAGGCTACCTTTATCTCATGATTTCTCTAAAGAAAAACTGCCATACAATCGGTTTGCCTATTCTGGGTTGTACGATTCTCTTCCTTGGTTTATAACCCATCTTTCCTGAGGCTAGTTAAGTTACTCTCGTCTCGGATTAAAGAGGGATAGGATATAGAAGCAAAGAAGGCTCGTTCCCCTACACGCAATTCAAGCGGAAACGGAAACTAGGCAGGTGCCCCTACATGCTATGAAAGCAGAAGTAGATCATCTCATACGAACAGTGACTAACCCGTAGGTCAATCTTCCAGAGTCTATCAACAAAGCATACTAACAGAAGCAATCTTGAAATTGCATCATAGGCTGCAGGCCAAGAAAGAGACAAGGCCCTTTTGCTAAGAATCCTAATACTATCCGTAAAAAATGATGAGAAAATCCACTGCCAGCCAAAAAGCTGGTAACCTTTAATAGGAGACAAGGAATAGTCCTTCTTTGTTGCAGCAGCTAATCCTAACCTAACCATCTTATCCTAGTCGTTCATCTGAGGAGTTTGTAGCCGTAACTGCGTCACCTCGGATTTTCAGCATGTATGTTGCTTCTCTTTCAGTAGCTGTCAAGGGTGTTGCTCCCGTAGCTAGAGACATAAGGAACAAACTCTCTGAATTCGACACGGGAATGAGAGCTATAATTGGGTCCAGGGCTTCAGCTTCGATACGAGATAATCTCATTCTAGTTTTTCCTCTTGAGTTTCTAGTTCATAGCTTTCTGAGCTCAGGGTTCTCTTATAGGAGTGCCCGGGTGGGTGATCCGAGCGGCTAATTGTTGTTCTGTTTCTTAGTTGCTAGTAGCTTGGTTGTCATCCCAGTCTTACCATGAGAAAGAGGAATGCTAGTTAGCCTAATCCCAAGGAGTAAGCTTATCTGGATCTGACTAAACTTTTTCTATTGCGGTTTTAGTATAAAGAAATCAAGAGCCACCTTGATGGAAAATATATCATGTGGTCTCATTCAAGTATACTGAACTTCAAAGAGTCTTATCTGCATTCTATACTGCTTCTAAAGCAAGGAATAGTCTTTGGGACCTTGCGGAAACAATTCTATTCCGGCTTCATCATCATAAAGAGTGGTTTAACATCCTAGATTTTTGTTTTGATGTGGCGGGTTCGAAAGGTTCTATTACCCGGAGATTCCCTTCTGGAAAAGTGAAGGAATGGTAACCAATGGTAACTACCAAGGGGGAAGTGCTAGAATCATCAAGGAAATTGCTCATCTAAAAGCAGGAATTAAGGTAATGCTTCAAGACTTCCTTTGAGTTATTTCAGAGGCGCCGTTAAGGTGGAGTTGCGTCATTCTGGTGACGTTAAGTCGGCTGAGTTTATAGACTCAGTCATGAACTCAAGAAAGAAAGAGGAGAACAAGCTTCCACTCACACTACTCCTCACAGAAAGGAAAGAAAAATGGGACAACCTATTTACATTTAGGTCTTAGCGGTTGGTCATTCTGAGCCATTTGCTTTAAGATGCTTGCACTTACTCCCGGGTTATTACATTAGGTTTATCTCCTTGGTTTAGAAGTAGGATACAAGCAAGATGTTAACTCAACTAACTCAACTAGAGGATTGAAGATGTTATGTTCCACTCTATTCCTCCCATCAAGAAAGAAGGAAAGTAGGTTACTATCAAGATTAGCGGCAGGCCCCTGTAATGATACCACGTGAGAGATTCTCCATTCAAGTGGGCAAACTACAGATTTGTCTTTCCTCAAACCCAAGGGAAGAGGTTCTCTAGCTGAATGAGAGGCTGAAACCCTTTAGCCATTACTCTGACAGATACTTGCTATCACTCCAGCTGACTTTTGGGAAGAGAACAAAGAAGGGTTACGAATAAGTAGTTAATAGAATAGCAGGGATTTACTACAAGAAAAGTTCCTAATAAGGGGCTCGTAATGGAGGTTACCTTTAGGCTTCTTTTTTCTTGCTTGTTGCTAGTAAGAAAGTCATTCTCTAGCGAGTTCCAGGAATTCAATCAGATAGGAATGGAAGGGAATGCAGCGAAGAATAGGTATGGGATTGTTACGAATAGGGTAAGGAAAGAGTTTCAATAGGTACCCTCTATTTTGTTCTTGTTCGTTTCAGCTGAAGGAGTAAAGGCTGATCCGGGAAAGGTTAGTGCCATTGTGGAATTCCGTTCAAATAGAAAGCTTTTGCTTTTGGCCAGTTCAAGGTCAATCGTGAGCTGTAGGCTCAGATAGTAGTAGCAAACCAGAAGAAATTCCCGTAGTAAGGGGGACGTTGAAAACTTTCCAGCAGATAGTATGGAATACTCTTATCAAAACGAGCACTATACTCTTTCTTAGTTTAGGGCAGAAAGATACTAAAAGAACGCAAAGCTAACCCTAAATATTTCATATTACCTCAGCTCAAAGGTGGTTGTTTACCCCGATATTTCTTAGAAAAGCGAGGGATTCGTTTCAGGCGAAATCAAATCAGAAGCAATTTCCGCTCTATCATTAATTGAAGCTATTTACGCACCCCTGTCCGGTGGTTTGAGAAAGAAAGTCGAGACATTCAGTAAGAGAGTTATGGCATTTCTAGGTCTAGGATTATATATCCTATTGATTCAATCTTTATGCTTGGCACGGAACTCTTGTTTCGAGTGAAAGGGAGAAAATCAAATCCAAAGAAATCAGTCAAACTACTTGAAATAACAACACCGACTCCCACTCGTACCCCTCATTCAGGGAGTGAGAGTTCTTTCTGTTAGACAGTATTCCTCTGTTTTCAGGTTGACTCAATGAACCTATTCCTTAACCGGAAGGGTTGAGGGAAGTGTAAGGGCTTAGGCGGCTACTCCTCCCTCACATTATCCGGCTGGGCTAATTACAACCGGACCGGAACAAGAAGATTCGGATTTGATTTCGCTACTGATCCCGAAGCGCTTTCTTACGCTATCCAGTCGAGTTGTGTGGATGACCCTAGTCTAGCCGCTGACCCCTACTCGTGATGATGCTACGCAGACTCAAGCAATCAAGGAAATAGCGGATTCTCTTTCCTTATTACATAGTGCAGTTAGAAAATCTGGACTAATAAGTCAATACAATAACTACAATAACTCATAGCTTACAGGCAGCAGCAGATAGGGAAAGGGTGAGAGAGATTAAGGAAAGACAGCTAGTGACCTAAGGAATTCAGGATTCTCATTAGAGACTCTTAGTGCGCGTAAAGGACTTTATCTGGGAACCGATAGCTAAAGGGCAGGACACCCTACCCTCTTTTAGGAGCCATACTGTACTGAACCCACGGGAGATAAGCCATAACTGTCCGTACGGTGGAGGAGACGCTACTATTCTATTGCTTTAGCTGGAGCTGCAGTCGGTATTGTAAGGGTATGAAGTCTAAACTGAAACACCTTTCTGAGAGGAAATGGAAAAGAAAGATAGTTCAAGCTGGCTCATGTACCAAAGTGTATTCAATCTAGTTTAGTTCAATGGACCTGTGTCAGAGGTTTAGACATAATACTGAGTTTACAGACTCTGGGTTGGTGGAAATAACTTATATAGAAGCATTATGGATGACGGCTGAGTGTTCACGATGGTTGACTCTCTTTCTAAGCGCAGAGCAGTTCTAGACATCTAGTTTGAGTCTTTCTGCCAGCTATTCCTTTCCTTCCTTGTGCGAGCCAATTGCGGTTACTTTTACAGTTGCTTTTCGTGCAGCCATTGGGATTCCTCTTCCATCTAATCTTAGTTCCCTTCTGCATTCTGCTGTCCTTTTTGAATCTCTTCTCTCAGCCAGTAGGCAAGCAAGTTGAGTTTTAGCCGGTTTCTTTCCAGCTGTCTCTTTGAAACCAGCAGCAGAAGTCTCTCTTTCTTTTCTTTCCCCGTATGAAGAAAGAAAAAAATAGGCTGTTTTGGAGAACTATTATAAGATAAGTAAGATGCTTTGTGCCCTCGGGCAATCTCTTCGCTTACGCCCCTTAGGGTTAATCCTAACATGTGGAAGGTTAGGCAATTGAGATCCAGGAACTCTTCTCACAACTTACGTACCTCGGGATGCAGACTTAGACTCAGTGGAATCTGGAAGAGTCTCGATCATGAACCTATGTGGAGAAGGAGTAAGAGTGACGA
>JAYMTT010000825.1:0-11312 GCA_036898025.1 Hypseocharis bilobata
AATTAGACATAAAGGAACATGGTTCATCATCTCAAACCCACATAAATGTCCTAAAAATTGACTCAGATTTAAGATCAGAAGTCTTATCAGATACTGACATCAGCGAATTAGAAAAAGAATTTAAACCCCAGGAGGATACAATGAGAGACATTATAGAACAAAGAACAGAAACAGAATGGGAGGAAGTTATAGGAAAACTATCCTCATCTAGAAACCCAAAACATTTTATAAAACCTGAATATATAACAGAAAATCCTTATTTTACTAGACCATCTCCTATAGATCTTAGAACATATGTAAATCCAAATTTAGTATTTGCAGAATATGATGGAAGTAGGATAAGAGAGTGGAACATAGATAACCAGTCAGAATATCAGATAATACAAACAACAAGGCATATGATTATGTATGCTAATTCCATAAGAATGAGAAATTTAGGGAATACAGAACAAGCAATTTGTGAATCTATAGTAACTGGGTTTACAGGACAATTATTAGGATGGTGGGAAAATTATTTGACTCCTGAAGCCAGAAAAGAAATAGAAAACTCTACTAAATTAGCACAAAGTATAGATGCCCAAGGAAATCTAAATACTTACCAAGAACCAGATTGTGTAGTAACCTTAATACTATCTATAATAAGACACTTTATAGGAAACTTAGATAAATGGCATGAGAAAAACAATGAGTTACTAATGAATCTTAGATGTCCTACAATGACCCAATTCCAGTGGTATAAAGATACATTTTTAACTAGAATCATGCAAAGAAGTGATAGTAATAGCTCATTATGGAAAGAGAAATTCTTATCAGGATTACCCCATTTATTTGCTGAGAAAGTTAGGAATAGGATAAAAGCAAAACATAATGGATATATACCTTACAATAATTATACTTATGGAGATTTAATAGCAGAAGTAAATGCTCAAGGAATAGAGTTATGTACAGACTTAAGATTAAGAAATCACCTGCAACTAGCTCAACTTGAACGTATTTCGTGTTTATTGCACTTTCTTGACGTCTTTGCTATATCTTTGTACATATTTTTGGTCGTTTTGCCTATATAGATATAATTTGTTTTTATTTTTATTTTTGTTATATGCTTCCATCATGTGCAGTATAAAATAAAAAAGTGATGATTTTCATGTAAGTATAAATACTATCAGTACATGCCATCTGTTACATGGCAATATTTGGAATTGTGTCAGTTTTGGATATCATCTACACATATACGTTTTCGATATATGCAGTAATCTTTCAATCTTTAACATCTGTATGATTAATTCAAATTCAAGATTTCTAGTTAACTTTTTCTTTTTGCTACTTTTATAGCTCAATTAATTGTCATGTTGATTCTTGATTATTGGGACTCTCTGCAAGCTCACTTCAGTTGTCTCTGTAGTTTCCTCTTATATTTATGTGTACAGTTTATACTTCACTTTCCATCAAAGCATTTACGATACTGTTTTGTGTCGTTGATTTTTTTTGCCTTACTATATACTAGTATATATGTATCTTGTACTTCTCTTTTCTTGTCTGTTATCTTTTGATTTACTTTTGTTTTAGTTTTGGCTTTTCATTTGGAGACGGTGTGTTGGTTGTCCATATGGTTAGGTTAATGTGCCAATGATCTAATAGCTAAAATTTTTGTAGCTTCTACAAAGTTATTGGGAGAGATAATTACACACTCCTAACAGAATTAGTCGCGCACCCTAGTTAGAAAAAAAAAAACTTTCTGAGTTAAGTTATTAGTTGTAGGTGTTACAAATTGTTGAGTCAGACACTCACATAAATTTGAGATAATGTAAAATTATATTTCATATAACTACTGGGTCACACCATGGGAGACTTGGTAAACATTACTACATGAGTAACCTGAATACATACAATACAACGATTGAAAGTAGTAACTCTCAAAATTAATGTGAACCTCTCCTCGGCAAGCTAAGTAAAGTTGTATTGTATCCAATAATTCCAATTCTAGAAAGATTAATTTTATGTCAAGAGCAAGAAGGCTTCAGTCAGAGACTGAGAAGACTCCCACAATCTTTAATGGGCACAAACTCCATGGCTGCTGCTGCTGACTGCTGAGGGCTCTTAATTAGTATGTACTGTAGTGATGAAGCATGATTTTTGCACTGCAGATGATCATTTCTGCACACACTCTTATCTTCAGATCATTCATAAATAAATAAAATAAAATAAAAATCTTCCAATCATTCAATTCAAACCACACTGATACCACATCTCTTTGGTTTGCTGCAAATTTATAATATTTCATGTTCACATGGGAATGTGTACCACCCACTCCAACTATGTAGTATATTATACTACAAGGATAATGTAATGTTGCAGGATTTGTACAAATATGCAACATGTCACATGTAACTGGCGCTAATAATCAATTTTAAAACTATATTCCATACTGTTAAATTATAAAATGCTCGCTAAAAGTTACATTCCATTCCAAGGTGATCTATGTCAGAATATTGATCATCATCTTTATTTGTAGTAACTTGGAAAACAATGATCAAGAAGCTTAGGATACAATTTTAGGAACATAAACAGGAAACTCATCAATCTCATCCATCCAAGGATTCTTCTCCTTGGCCGGATCTATGGTCCTCAATGCACGCCATACCGCACTGTTACACTTGAATCCTGAACCGAATGCAATCTGCCATGTCCTGTCACCTTTCTTGATCCTCCCTTTGCCCTCAGAGTAAGCCAATTCATACCACAACGAGCTACTGGAAGTGTTGCCAAACCTGTAAAGTGTCATTCTTGACGGCTCCATGTGCCACTCAGTGAGCTGAAGATTCTTCTCCAGCTCGTCCAATACCGCCCTGCCTCCAGCGTGGATGCAAAAGTGCTCGAACGCGAGCTTGAAATCAGGAATGTACGGTTTTATCTTCATCTTGAAGATCTTTCTTGCCACCAAGGTCGCAAAGAATAGGAGTTGCTCCGATACGGGAAGGACTAATGGTCCGAGTTTGGTAATGTTTGTTTTCAGGGCCTCTCCGGCTACGTTCATTAGGTTCTTCGAGAGTGAGATGCCGGTTCTTTTGGTGTCGTCCTCCTGTTGCATAACGCAGTTGTAGCATCTGTCATCAGAACCCGTGTGGGTGCGAACAGTGTGCATGAGCTGGTACTTGGCCCGCCGGCGGTCAGATGGCCAGTTGGAGAGGAGGATCGCCGCCCCGCCCATGCGGAAAAGGCAGTTGGAGACGAGCATGGATCGGTCGTTGCCAAAATACCAGTTGAGAGACAAGGGCTCCATGCTCACTACCATGGCATAGGTGTTGGGATGCACCTGTTAACCAAGAGAATTAAGGAGGTTCATTGCAGTTCCTTATCATTTTGGAATAAAGAAGCTGACCTAAAACTCATACAAAATTACATATTCAAAATTTTAAAAGATCTATATTTTCATCCACTTTCCATGTAAAAAGAATTTTCGATAGGTAGTCAATCAATTACCATCATCTTACTAAAATATCCTACCACATTTTATTATGACTTGAGCAATTATATAGGACAGAGAATATACGGTTTACGGTCAAGCTAACTATGTCATATTACAATTTCTATAAAAATCCTTCACAAGAATATAGATAGTTAAAAATATTTTTGCAACAACTGCAATTGGTTAAAACAATTTAACATTGCAAAAGCAAAAAAAAAAATCTTATGAACATGTGTGTGGATCATCCTGCGTCTGTTACTCAAGTTATATACTAATAGAGCTATCCAAAACATGTCATTAAAAGAATTATTGAAATACCTATAACCATCAATCAACTTCTGTCAAGATGATGAAATTGAATATTACCTGTAAAAGCCTTTTGGCGAGATCTATAGAAATAAGCCCGGCACTGCAACCCATCCCGCCAAGATTAAAGCTCAAAATGTTCCCTCTAAGCTTGTACCGATTTGCCACAATGGCTGAGAAAGAAGGCACCGCATTGAATATGCTGCAGTTCACCACAAGAATCCCTATATCTTTAATCTTGACTCCGGTCTTTGCCAGCAGCTGGTCAATTGCACCAAACATCACCATCTCTGCCTCCTTCCTCCCTGCGGCCATGCACATGCTCGACGGTCCCTGCAGCAGCGACTCCGACACATACGTCCTCTGACCATACCCCGATCTCTCAATAATCTTCTTCTGAAAGGCCAAATTTTCTTCTGTGAAGCTCTTGTTCATAAACGTTTTCTGCATGAAGGTTTCTTTGCTGCACATGAGGGCTGGTTCGGGCTTGAAACATGCAAAATCGAACAAATAGACTTTTCTTGGACGGGTGGTGTAGTAGTATGCAGAAGCTATGGCCAGCAAAAAAACAAAGCACGTAATTAATACCACATGATAGGATCCAAGGCGGATCCGGAGCGGGCCAGTGAGATTTATGGCAACGTCAGGCATCGAAAGACCAGACGAGCTAATTGTGAGGAGGAAGAGAACAAGGATGATGTATAAGGAATTGGAGATTAGGAAGTGGTAGCTGCAGAGCTTCGTGTGGTTGATCAGTTGGATTAGAAAGGTGTAATTTGCAAGAACATTGTTGCTCTTGTTCTTGATTGTTGATCTGGCTGTTTCAGGTAATTGTAATTGGTCATTCTCTGGAATGGAAATTTTGTCTTCTGACATTGATGATGAATGGGAAAATCAAAGAGAAAGCAACTCAAAAAGGCAGCTCAATTTCTGCTGAGTTGAGTGTAATGTTAATGTGTTAAGTTGCAATGAGAGGAGGAAAGTATTTATAGGTTCTTGGGAAGACAAGGTGGGACCCAAGGAGCTTAAGAAAACAAAACTTGGTAGAATGAAAAAAAAATAAAAACTTATTTTTAGTAGTATAATACCACATATAACTACTTATGAATGTGATGAATGAATATGTGATTATTAATGCTAAACTTTTCATGATTCACAGTTTCATAAATGGACATCAATTCATGATCCTTCTATTTTTTTTCTTAAATCAAACAGCTTTGCCATGTGAGAAAGTCAGAATTTAAATCAGTGAAAGGCTCTACTGACACCTTTAAAAATATTCTTTTTATTAATATTAATCGTAAAATAGAATATTTATTCTAATATTAGACAAGAATTTATGCAACCTTGATATTCACATTAGTATTTTATGGATTATCAAGATACTAAATTTAGTTACAAGTGTTTTTAAGGAACTTTCCTCCCTAAACTTACTCATAAAACATAGAAAAATCCATCTTAAAATGAAATTAAGACAAAATATTATCAAATTGGAAAATTAGTTTGATGTAAAATACAAAAATTCAAGCATTCAAAAAATTAAATCAAATATCAAAATACTATATAAGTAAATAAATTTCATGAAAAATTTTCTACTTCACTTTTCAAATATAAAAGTTGCCTATATAACATAATTATTTTATTTATAATGGAGCATTCACACAAACGATAGTCATTTATTTTTACCGAGTTTAAATTTATTTACTAATATAGATAACTAAATTTAAAAATAAAAGAAAAACCCCTTCTATTAATCTTTTCCTTGCGACTAAAATAGTAAAAATAACACCACTGTATACATTTTTATTCATTATTCATTTATATATCCTAGTATATAACTTTTCAAAATAATAAATTAACCCACAACAAATGGAACTTATACTTTTGTCACCTCACCTTTCAGTGGAAAAAATATGTATTATATCAAAAATTCTAAAAATTACATACATACCTAAAAGGTATTTATAATTCCAATAGAGTCACTTGACCCACTCACAAATAAAGCTTTACCTAACAAATTTAGGAACTCCACAGATAGTACATTACATATATGGTAAATGTATGTATGATCTGAGAATTCCACCCCTGCCTACCAATATTAAATTTGAGAAAGAAGTTTCATATATTATGCATACAAAGAAATTGTTTAATTTCCTCTCGGCTTGTGTGGCATTTGATTTTGGGTCAATTCTAAAAATAAAATGTTATTTTCTGAGCCTAGATTTATGGGCATGCCACTGCCCAATTGAATCATCATTCATCAGTCACGACTCATCAGTACAGTACTGTGGGCATATGATATGACAACCGCGTGGGTTGAAAGTATTAATGAATAGTGATGGTGATAACTCATCACTCACTATTTGGCTTCGCACTACACTCACTAATAATAGTATAGGGAGGAGAGGGGAGGATAACCTATTTATGGCATTAATAATTAATATTATACAGCCAGTGTTTGGCCAATGGCCGGTGACTGAAATGAGCCAATTAAAAATCTCTACACATATAGGAGTATCATATATACTTATTTTATGAATCTGTCAATTTGCTCTGGTGTCCCAAGGCAATTTTTGTATTTCCGGTCAACAAAAGATGGGTATTAATCTTATTCTTATAAGGAAAATGTTAGATACTAGTATGCATATATTTGAGTTCCAAATAAGTGTCAGTTAAAGTTAGTAAATTTTCTTGGGAGGACTAGTAATAGAAATAGTTTAAAAATGAGTATTTTGGTTAAAAACTTATAGAATTTCTAGATGCCATGAAGAAATTTGAGTAAAAGAGGAGAAGAAAAATTTAATTACCAAAAACAAATTCTGCTTATAGAATTTTGCTATATTCACTGATTACTTCTGATATTCTCCATTCCCCAATGCCCATTACCCATACTACCTTTAGTCCTCATTTTAGTTACCAAACCAACTCAAGAGACTCTGGCGAGTCTGGATACAGAATTTTTATGACTCAGAAGCTTGAGAAACAACTGACCAAAATGATAATCGGACTTAAAATATAACACTAAAAGCAAACACATAATAGGGGCAAAGACTCATTTAGAACCTGGTTCAAAAATCAATAATTGACACAAAATTGTAAAGCAACCTGGAAGAACGATATAAATAGATAAATTTGTTATTGGTCAATGACAAAGGATAAGGATAAGTATGCATACCAGTGTTGGACAACATCCTGAGGGCAATCATAAAAGTGAGCAATCTTAATCTTCACCTTGCCCAAATAGGTTGCCGCTGCAGCTCCATTGTGCTCTGTTTGAGCTGCCATCTCAACCAACATGTAGAGCTTTTTGGTAGGCATCTGAGAAAGAGTAATGGAACATCAACGATCTTCGTATGTCTTTAGTGAAAAAAAAATTGCTCTTGATAAACCTAACAAACATTGGGTAACAGAGTATATTGATTAATGTAATAAAATTCATATAAACAAGCAATTATATGTTAAAGTTGTTCCTCACGATGGTAAAGATCCAAAACATGAAGAGTGTGTGTGTGTGTGTGTAAAGGGGCAACCAAATAGCAACCTTCCTGTAGTCATTAGGTTTCTGAATATCTTTTTCCTTTGTGCAACATTTAGCAACATAAACATCCACAGGGTTCCCCAAAAAAGAACATAAAGGTAAATGAAGCTAAGCTTACATCGTTCAGGGCCTCTGCAGCTGCATCAATATCTTCCTGAGAATGTTTTGCTGCTCTAGCAACTGGGGGAAAAGGAAAAAGGTCAGATAAATATAAATCTGAGCTACAAGGAAAAATTCATAAAATGTTAGTGTTTCAAATATCATAAAAATACAAAGGAACTTGTATAGAGAGCAACTGTCTGACTCAAATAAACAATATACTAAAGAAAAAATGTTACAGCCAAGAAAAAGTATCGACAGCTAGAAACCAGACAAGCGCTCCACATAAGTAAGCAAAAAACTTATCAGAAGTTTCGTAACAAGTAATTTACTGTTAAAGCAGAAATTACAGAGATCATATAACTAGCGATAAGCTGATATTGAAAAGGAATTAGTAAGGAAAGTTAACTATAAAGAAACAGGGACAGGCTTGCAATAAAAATATCAAAATACTAGCTTTATTCCACTCCCGCTAGGTGCTTCAAAGACAAAAAATGTATCATTTGAAAGCATTCCTCCAAAAGCATTAGATTTTTCTTGCCCCTCTAAATCAGCTTGATTAAGTGTAAAAAAATAATTGATTTCCATGTATTGAAATGATACTCTTTGCCCTGACATCATCACCTGCATACATCCAGATCCGTACTCCAAACTTTTAATAGAAAATAATTCCCAAAAGATTTAAAGAAAAAAAAGTAAGGGCACACAAATACATGACAATTGGGAAATGCAGTCTCAGTTAAACTGTTTCATGTTAGGAAGAAGCAAAATCATAGACGAGGGAGGATGGAAGGGACCAAAAAATATATAATCTTACGCAATACTGGGATGACAACGTCATTGATTCTTATCAAGCACACCATAACTACATTTTAATCCATCTAAAGCAACTATCTGTAACCATCTCTTCAATTATTTTCCTAAAACTAAGTGCATGACACAATACACACTAAGGCCTGAGCATTAATGATGTATATACTATCACAAGGAATATTTACAAATGTAAATTTCTAGCACCTAAACATTATTATTTCCTCTCCCTATATTACAGATACATCCAGAGGTCAAAACTCAGCATAGGAATGATTAACTACGACCACGTTTCGGTTTTGATAAGCTTAATAACTATTTGAATACTTGTATTTTATTAGAATTCGTCTACCTTGAATTGATTATTGAGGCACATGACAAAGGTACCTTAAAGAGTTACTATTGTGTCCATTATGACTGCAGTCTCAAATTGCTTGCAGACGAATTCATATTTTTTTGTTAAAACACCTTATTCTAAGTTACTATTATGGCTAACTGGCTATGGTCTTTTTGGAAACAGGACTTACAAGCCTTATTATAAAACCTTTTTCCAATTTAAACAGTAATAAATAATCACAAAATATCTGAATAATCAAACAATTTCATGTGCTAATCCTAGTAGGAGGAAAAAAAAAAGTCAGAAGTCCATTATTTTCTCATAAAAATTTCCATTCAATCTTAACTTGCATGCAATCAATAGATATTACCAAGCATATACAATAAGTAACAAACCTGATAGATAAATCTCTTTCTACGTTGATTAGCCAGGAGAACAGCATCAACCTACAAAATAGTACAAAATCTCTTTATTTTAATATCCCCTATAAACGTAATGCAAAGTCATGGATGAATCTGCATGCTTAGATGAAAAGGAAAAAGGTGAAAGAAGTCAATCTGCATACTTGCTCGCTTTTTGTCCCTATCTTCACAATTCCAAGTCAAGCAAATATAAGACGAGGTTAAAATTTTCAGGAGGGACAAATCTAAAATGATTGCCATAGCACAATTACATAGGATGAGGGAGCATAATAAAAGAATGCACAGAGTGCCCTGTTCACAGATAGTGTCACCAGTGGAAAATCTTCTCTATTGACGTTGGATAGCATCCAGGGAAATATGGCCACCATGTGTGCCATCATGACCAGTTTCTCTTAGTTAAGGCCACAATAAAAGCAATGACTAAAACAGGATTGATTGACTAGTATTTCAAACATAGTGAAGCATGCCATAGTATCTGTTTTCCTTTATAGCTAGTTCAGACAAAGTTTTACAAGCAGTTCTTACTCAAAGTGGAAATCAACAACTTCCTTGACAAACACACAAAATAATTGATATGGCAGTAACTTTTCTCCCTGTTTCTAGTTTTTTATACATGACCTGGTGGACCAAATACAACCTCATTGCTCCCCAATTGCAGTAGCAAAATAATAGTAATTTACTATAACAAATAATGTGCAACAGAAAAAAAAATTATATATTTGACAATGAATCATAAACTTAGAATGTCAATCTTATCATCATACACCCTAAGCCCATATGGTCTATATCCAATCACATATAAGGAACAAATAAATCCAAATTATACTAAAAAAGTAGCTGATTCCAACCATACCAAAACTTTTGGTATCCATTTGCAACTGAAATGCTCATGCTAGAATCGTCAAAACACATAAGCAGCAAGACGCATTGCCCACACACAAGCAATAAACTCAATCAAGTAATTCAAGAACAATTAAATTCTGCATTGCACTCTCATTCCAATTCAGTACAGGCACACACCTTAATTTTGTTCGTAAGGTTTCACTTGTTGCCCGAACACAAACAAGAAGAAAAGAGGAGAGAGCAAATCTACTAGACATGCTGATCTGAGAAACACCTTGGGTGATATTACTATACCAATGAAATTTCAATATCAAAACGATATATAATTATAAAAAGACTTAGTAATGAATAGATTTTGGGCAACTTGTAAGTAAGAAATAGAATTAAATTGTAATACATAGGTATGAACCGGATTGAAAAAGAAAGGATATGAGAAAAAGAGGGCAAAGGAGTCACCAAACAATGCGCGGAAAAGCTTGGAGTCTGGGACTGCAAAATTCCAAAAACTGGATAGCGAGCAAAAAGCAAGGTTAGTGAGGGCAAGATCCGCAGTAGGGGTGTTTGTGACAGTCGTGGTCAGAGGTGCAAAGAACTGGAACCTGAACCGAACTGCCAAACTGAAATCAACAGATCGAGCAAATTGCACTGAAGTGAACAGATATAACCAGATTTGATTAAATAAATAAAGCCTGCATTTGTCTAGTCCAAAATAATAACAGATAAATAAAGTGCTCATATATTTAGTTTAGCAGTAATTGAAGATCTTGTCAGAATTAGCTAAAATGAAAACTAGTTCAAATACTAGAAGAAACAAACCAGTAAATGCATAATTCAATTATCTGTAAGAAATTTGCAGCACAAACATAAATTTTACACTTCCAGAGAATCAACTTAACCAGGTAGAACAATAATATTAAAAAAAAAAAAAAGATTACTAGGAGGATGACTTCATAAGATCACCATAGTAGCGCTGACCATGTGAAGTTCCAAAAGGTTTTCAACTATAGAAGTACACAACTTAAACTCGGATTAAACGAGAGAGAGAGAGAGAGAGAGAGAGAGAGATGTCCTCTATGAAGTACAGACAAAAAGCTTCTGCGCCTAGTATTAACTGTTGAAAAGCAACAACTCAAATGTGCATGCCAACATTCCAAACCAAAACAAGCTCAAACATAATACATAGATTTCAGAGAATCTACAACATATGATAACCTGAATATATATAGAATTTCTAACACATATACATGGATGAAAAAGCATATTTATGCAATAAGTAAATGCAGATCCTTAGTGAGCAGAAATTGAGTTACCAGTCATTTATTAAAGAATTGAAGCAGATCCGAGTTAGAACAAAATCTAGGTGTAAAACTCGAATCTGCTCGTTTTAAAGAAATTAAAACTTGATCTTTTGGCGTGGCTTGTTGTGAAAGGCTTAAATGAGAGAGAGAGAGAGAGAGAGAGAGAGAGAGAGAGAGAGTGAGAGAGTGAGAG
>JAYMTT010000826.1:0-11309 GCA_036898025.1 Hypseocharis bilobata
AAAACAATTATTAGAAGCTGTGATATAATTTTTACTCAAAATTTCTATCAAGATGTTGAGTGTAATTTAAGTTTTTAGCTAAATTTAAAAGCAAACTTTACGTCGATTATCAAATGAAGTGATCGTCAGGAGTGTTCATTTTGTAGGTACACACATTACACATAAAATAAGACCCGTGCTCGTTGACAAATTAAGACATGCAATTGATTAGTTGTGATATTGAGTTTAATCTTTAGTTGCGTAAACGACTAATCCTAATTAGCAAGTTGTTAATACAATAAGACCATGAGAAGACCTAGACTTGAGCAACCATGTGGGGAGTTATGTGAATATGTCAACTATATTGTACATTAATGTTTTTATATACAATTTGTTACAAATATAATATGTAAATTCAGATTCACATCCAAGGCATTGACCCAGTATTGTTCATCAGAATTCAAATTAAAAAGGCCTATAAATTGCAAGAACAACATTTCTTGATACTCAAGTTTTAAGACTCTTCATATCTTCTTGATCTCTTCCAAGAAACAGAGAGATGGCAAAAAGTGGTAAATTAGAGGTTCTGCTGGTGGATGCTCAAGAACTCAAAGACAGACGTTTTCTTGGTATATATGTTACTAATTTACTCAATTTTTCTTCTTAATTTTTGTATAAGGTTTCTGGGTTTTCTTGTTCGTGATGGTTGAAATGAAATTATATATATGCAGCGAAGATGAATCCATACGTTTTGGTTCAATACGGAGATCAAGAACGCAGGAGCAGTACGGCTAAAGGTCAGTAGTGGTACAAAATGCAAATTAACATAAATTTCTAATTTCATATAGTACGTATATGATTAAATTACTAATTAATACAAGTTGATTAATCAAAAAATGTTGTTGCAGGACAAGGAAGAAACCCGGTATGGAACGATAAATTTAGCTTCGACGCCGAGTATCCGGCCGGCGAAAAACACAAGTACAAGCTTATTTTCACAATAATGGACCATCACAGGTTTTGTTGTGGTGGTGTTTGTGAGGATCTTGTTGGCGAAACTACGTACGTAAAATTTATTCATGTTTAATTAGTGTTCTTAATTAATTATTGTTTATTATGGTCAATTAATTAATTAATTAATTTTTTGGTTGTTGCAGAATTTATGTGAAGGATGTGGTGTCAGTGGGGATGGAGAAGGGGAAGGCTGAGCTTGAAAGAGCCAAGTATAGGGTTGTTCTTCCAGACAAGACCTATGCTGGGGAGATTTCTGTTTCTGTAAATTTTTCATTGAATGCATAAATATTAAAATCCCCTAAAAAAAATACACATAAAATTCATTGCCAGACCTTCCATGCCAAATGGAAAAATGAATAAAAAGGTTTTAGGTTAAGAACAAAATCAGAAAAGTAGATCAGAAGCATAAAAGATGTACCCCAATAACAAAAGGAAGCCACTTTGGTCCTTTCACACGACTCTGAAGATATGGGATCCCTGAAGCCAAAGAACGTTAAATAATATGTGTATAGTAGTATATCATTTAGTGCACAAACAAACTCGATTGTAATCATACCTGTATTAAACCCATGTACTGCACTAAGCATTCCAAAAATACCCGACCCCGCCTATTAAACAGAAATAAATGGAGAAAATCAGGAACTCGCATACATGCACAAATAATTATAGCACTATGTTTCTACAAGCAAATAAAACCCACAAGACATGGTTAATGGGCACGGCTGTGTATCCTTGGAAATACTGGAACTATTTTATTTTGGCAGAGGAGCTTCTCAGGCAACCGGGCGATTTTAAATCCTGAAGATCTCTAGAGAAATTAACCAAGAAGCAGATGCCTTAGCAAAGTCGGGGATGAACAGGCAGAATGAGATGGTTATTTGGAACGGTTCCTGAGTCACTTGAAGTCTGGTGTTCAGCGTTGGTGAGTTTTAATTGCTGCAGTGCTTATTTGTTTTAATTTTTTCTTCGAGATGGGAGTTCTTTGAGGGGGTGTATCCGGTATGGTTAGTCGCCGTGCTCTGTTGTCAGTTTGATCTACTATGGTCTTTTTATTGTTATGCAGTTAGATTCTGTGGTTTTATGGGAGTGTTTAGGGGTGTCACCGTTACTAATTTCACTTGGAGTCTCTTAAATGGACACTCATCGAAAGTTTTTACTTAAATCAACAAACAGGTCAAGAACTGATAGGCACATATGATCAGATGCTAATTACACATCAGTAGAAACCAATTAAACTAATTATTCATCTCTCATTCTCTCCCTAACCTCCAGTAACCAAAAGACTTACAGAACATAAAAATCAAAAAAGACTAAGCTTAATTCACTTAACTACCTTAATTGTGTCTAAATTCACCTTAATTACGTCGGAAATTATCAGACCAGAAATTGAAAAAATCTTGAATCAAACTATGCTGTCAAATCAGTCATGGAATACTCAAAAAGATCAAAACTCAAAACTATTAATATCAGTAGCCACTGACCAGGAGTATCCGAAACCCAGAAAGAATTCCATAGAGGAAATTGCAGCATTGAAATTGGTAAAACGAAGGTATTAGTTTACGATAATAGAATTCCACTTTCAATCTATTTTTCATCCTTCGAGTAAGACATGTAGGAACAAGAACAATGCTACACGTACAAGACCAAGACAGGATATGGAAAATATAGGTTCAAATTGTAACATTTACGATCATTTAGTCGACATGGGTGGGATATGTGCATTTGAGAACAAAGATTTACTTGACAGAATAGCTATAACCACACAATCTGAGCATTCTTTTCAACATATTTTTAGTACCCATAAGAATGTTTTGAGGTTATGTCAAAATGCAATCAATAGTCATCCTCCATTCCTCTCTCATTCCATTTTCTAAGTGATTACATTCTGGTGCAAAACTGCACATGATATGGGCATGGAGAAAAATCATGGAAAATTTGAAATATATAAAACCAAACACCCAATGATTAATTGCAAATAAATTTAGGATTTCAGGATGTAAATAAACAAAATCAAGATAAAAAAACAAAATAAACTTTTTTTTTGTAAAAATAAAAGAAACTGAAAACTCATAAGTAACTAAATTATATTTGTTCTTTTTGGGTTTTCTTTCAAAAAAATCTCAGAAACTAAACGTAGCACAGACAGAATCAAAACATCAGATGTATAAGAAATTGTACCTGAGCATACATGTAGGAATTTGCTTTGACAAAAGGATCGCAATTATCGCAGAGAGGGTTTAGGGTTTTAGGGAGGAGAGAGAGGCTAAATGTTGCCATCGGAGACGATGTCACCTGAGAGACTCGAGCGAGGCCTTTGTCGTTGAGATAAGGTGAAGACTCTGAAACTGTTTCGAGAAGAAGAGGGATTTATGTTTGGATTGGGGTCCGTTAAAACGACGCGTTTTGTCTGCTTATGATTTTGAGTCATTTGACCCGATTGCAAAAACGGGTCGCCCCGAACTAAACAAGTGCCTTTCTTGGGCTGTGTTCATGGTGTGAAATCTGGGCAGCGATTAATTGGTTACCAGACAAGAAGGTGATGATGATGAAGAACCCGCTTGTTGAAGTTAACCACAGGTGCATTTGTGATCGAGTCTGTGATTTTATCCGAAATTTAACTTATTTTTCTCTTTTCACTTGAATATAACTCTCTGTTGCCATTTCTTTGTTTCAATTAATGGTGAAACATTTTGTTCCAAATCCAAATCTTGCTCATGATTTCAAATGGGGTCTTGTGGAATTAGTTCAGGTCATGCATTTAAGCCCTCTATATTTTATTGTGGTTTGGGAAGTTGCGGTAGTGGTACTTTGCTATGATGGGTTCTTGTTTGTTTATATAGAAAATACTTTCATTAAGCATATTATGAGGTGTTTTTAGGTGTGTATACAAAGAAACTAATGCCTGACATGGGTAGTCAATTAGTAGATGATTAGGGAGCTCTGTGTAGAGATAGGGCAAAAAATTGCAAGGTGAATTTTTAAGGGGAAGGGATAGGTTAAGTTTACAAATTTTAGTGTTTCTTTACCAAAATAAAGTAAAAATACTCTGCTAGGTCGTTACTCTTTGGGGAATATTAACAAATTTCATGCTTTGGTGCTTTGTGTTAACATCCCCATTTTGTGAGGTGATGTTGTCTTCTGATCTGAATTTGGGGTGATTTTAAGCATTTTTCTGATGGTGCAATTTCATAGGATTACTTTGTACTGCATGAGTATCATTCTTACTTAAACAAGTTCTTTAGACTCGAACAATGTGATAGGTTTTCTCTTTAGCAGTCAACCTCATATGTCATTAGAAATGACTGAGCCTTATGCTTAACTATGTGAATGGTAAGTTCAGCTCAGGTTGACTGCAGCATCTGAGAAAGGGATTATTAATGAAATCTCCATCCGAGATCCGAGTAGAGAGAAAATGAGTAGGAGGGTCATCTTTTCTGAAGTATGGTGTCAATCTAGAACCTGAAGATAGGTTATGAACCTTATCTGAGGATATTCAAGGATACATTGTCTCCCTGCTTCCTAAGAAAAGATGCAGTATGAACTACTAGCTTTCTGTCAATACAATGATGATACACCTGCTCTTCTATTCCCAATATGTTTTTCGGGCAAAAGCCTTTTCCCTGATGTTGAAGAAAGATATGTGGAATTCATTAACCAGATGCTTTCCCTCATGAAATGTCCAGAGTTTCAGGCATAGTGCTCTTAAAACTCAAATATTGAGTTAAAGTTGGTCTTGCTCTTTTGTCAGGAGTGCTTGGATCTCCTCATCCGTACTCACCACTCTCATGGTAGAAATAGACAAACTACAAAAAGTTTCAATATTGCATTTTATCTTCAGATCATTAAGCACATTGAATTTGAGCTGTTCTCGTGTCTTCTTGAATTGCCCAGAGTTGACCCTTGCAGCTGTCATTTTGGCTGATGTCAACTTGATGTGAAAGCTTTTCTCAAGCTGTTCTGCACTGGTAATTCTGCGAACTTGAAAATGTGATTTATTCTTCCTAGAGGCTCCAGTTGTTTCACCTTGTAAACTGAAGTCTTTGTTAATGAAATGTAAAAGGCTTAGTAAGTGTGAAATCAGTCTTCAAACCAAGGTCTCAAAGAATTTATGTAGGGTGAGTGACACAGCCAGAAACTATAATTTTGGCAACAGATTCATCTACAACATCAGCATCTGAAGTCAAGAACCTCATCCAAGAGAAAGAACACAATATGATTAGTTTATTCAGAAATGAAATGGATGATCGAAGCTTGTATACAATTATTGTTTACCTTTAGTTTTCCTTAACTCCCTTCTCTGTTTGGATAATCACGCTCATGATTTCTCATTGGTGGTTAAGTTGATCTTGCTTGTGCCCTGTGATCCATTCCATTGGTGAGCACACGCTTGCTCCTTCCTTTGTTAACTTGAGTGGTATAAGTCTACATATATATGTGTCCGATCAAAGCAAATGTAGAAAATATTATCTCTTCTGGAATTGCATATTGTCATCCATGCATGTTCTTTGGGACTTAAATGTTTTACTTTTCAGTCATCATGAGTCATGACTATCTTTTTTTTCGTTTACTGCATAATTATTTCTGGTGCCCTGATTGTGCCTTGGAACTTGATTTACACTTGCGTCATATCGAGATGCTTAGTTGCCTTGAATATGCTGCAGTAAAAAATCTATGGATGTATAAATGAGCTGGAGATTTTGCTTCAGAATGCTAACGTCTTGGTGACAATGGGAGTCACATGGTGAGAGTAAAGAGGCAGGCCAAGGCTATGGAAGTTAGCCCAAGGAAAGGATGAGGATCATCAAGAAGTTATTGACATACCGAAGAGCTTCTTCAAAAGTTACAGTATTGTTATGGTAACTTACTTTTGCTCCCCAGAATAGAGGTGATAGTATATAGTTTATATGTTATTTGGAATCAATTAAAACTAAGTAATGAATTTTTCCCCTCCGTAGAACATAACTTGATCTAGCTTATTCCTAAGCATGACCATTTCAAATTATTTTGTTCATATAGAAGAAAAATATGAAGTATAATTCTGCAGATACCTTTAGTTAGTTCCCAAGGATATCCATGTTGCTGCTTACCTGTCTTTAGTAATCATAAATCAAAATTTCCTGATGGATGGATGCTGTAAATGCGAGCAAACAATTTGGTGGTGATGAGTAATTTTTCTTGCTTGCTTTTGAATCTATCATTTTTTTGCTTGTGGGTATATCATGATATAGGGTGATTTTGATGTTTGTACAGTCAATGATCCAAAGAGAAAAACAGACTGGGATTGGCAGGTTATGAAAAGCACATTTTTCTGGCTATCTAGACACTTGGGGAATACTCCTAGAAGACATCCTTGTCATTGGAAATACAAAGTCAAATATTTTCCGTTGAGACTTCCTTAGTGTTTGTTCATAGGTGTGATGATGTATTAATTAAACATTTAATGAAATTCAGATTACTACGGTACTTGTAACTGCCTCTACACCTCCACAAACCTAGTGATTCTCCATGTAATTTAATGTAATGCCTTTTATTTGTTAAACTAAAATTTTGAGTAATGTCATGTGTTTGTTTTCCTAGCATTCAATATACTATTGTCTCTTTTACACTTAGAATGTTGGCCTGAAAGAACTGAAGTAGCTGAACTGTATTGGAAATGAAACTTTCGCAAGCATTACGTTCTGCTTGTGTCCTTAGAGATTTACTACTCCATGGTGTCGAAAAGCCAGGGACATCAGTGTCCTGGTTGCGTAGGCAATTTCGATGGAAAGCTTCATGAAAGCAGAAGGCCGATATATTATTTACAAATAACATGTCATATGCAGTAAATTATTTTAAAGAATGAAAGTCATTTTCTACTGGTGTCCTTTGTGGTTCTTATTAGATAATTGAGAGAGTAAGTTCACACCAGCAGTTATGAGGACATATGTCACATATGTTACCAAAAATTAAAAACAAAATAGCTAACGAAGGATGGCTAGAAGGGTTAAATACTCTGTTAAAATCATCTGCGGCCAAATTTCTCACATCTCCTCAACCACCTTTAATTACAGCCAAAAGTAGTGTCATAACTAGTGTCGTTACAGCCTGCAAGAACTGTTCCTTTGTTAATTAATTCGAGATTTACTTACTAGTTTAGGGGAGGAGAGTGATGCTCAAATTGTTAAGATAACACCATAGAAAATGCTGTGTATAAATGCTGGAAATAATTATATATATGTTTCAATTCTGGAAAAATTCAGATGATTGTAGTGTTCATATGTTCTTCCATATAGTCTTATGAGAATATTTTATTCCCTTGTACAGGATAACATTTTGATGAATAGGTGGTCAACTCAATGTTGGTTGTTCGCTCAGACGACTGTTTTGCATTAGGTTGATCAGGTACTTGTTTCTTTGCCTTTCTTTGAGTTCTGAACAATAGAATTCTAAATTATTCCACCATTATCCTAATCCAACCCTACATTGCCCTAAGCCTTCTCTCCACTCGTCATTCTTCAGAACCATATCACCTGCTAAAGTATTCTACATTATTGGTAATCAAATGAATATTAACGTTTTTATATTTGTTCTGTATTAACAATATGTATACACTTTTGACTGTGCAGCTATATTCCTTAATTTATTGAGTGATCATGATTCATGATTCGAAGTTTGTGAAGCAGATAAATGACACCATTCAACAGACAGACCTCGGGAAACTTTATATCAAAGATGCAGGCCTGCAATGTGGCACGGTATGTATTGCCTTTAGGTTTCTGTTTTTGCAAAGTATTATCAGTTGCTGTGAATTCATCATCTCTGTAGTTGACTTGTTTGCATTGGAAATTCACGGAAACCTTGTTGTCTGGTTGTATAAAGACTGTAGCGGCTTCATGCATTGACAAAGTGCTACTAGTTAATTCTCTGCTCGAGTACTTACAAGATTAGGTGCATATTACATCACATAAACTATCAAGTCTAGTTCAACAAAATCAAGAAAAGGCTTAAACAAATACGGCAATTGGTAGTTTACTCTGTAAAGGTACATAAATCAAGAGAGCAATGCGTACTTGCCATTAAAAAATCTACTAAAAGATCTTGTAATTCACTTAATTATTGGAGAGTAAGCATTATATTATATCAGTGGTTCAACAAAACTTGTTTATTTTAGAGAGAATACATGCAGAGAATACGGAAGATGAAACACTACAAAACAAGAACAAAAAACCATAGCTTCTATATCATATTATATACGTAACAATAATATTAATTTAATCGAAAACAGTTCTGGAATTGCTCAAGGCCAGGCAATAATTAGCAAAAGATTATGCAGGAAATCAGCTAGTTTTGGTCAAAAGGCATGCAAGGAACAAGATATATACAAGATGAAGATTTGCATGTTTTGCCACACAGATTCCACTAGGTTTAGCTTGATGAGCGGGGCTGAATTTTCGGGTCTTAGGAGTTAATCATGATGTGGAAAATAACTTTTATGGTTTCGTATCTGGGTTTCATTGTTATATATTTTGTTCAATCAAATCCTGGTTGTGTTTTCTCACTACATTACCAGTTCTTGTGTTTGTGTCCAATATCCAAATCTGTGATCATGTAGATTTTTCTACTGAATTCACAAATAGTAGCAGTTTAGACTTTGTTGATGGCTTCTTTGGAATGTAGTTCTTGGAGGGTAACAAAATTGACACCTCCTCAATAAGATAAAGTGGTTATGTCACATAATATTTGACCTTAAACTGAAATTTAGATATATTAATAATGTAGACAACATAATCAAATCATGTTTCCCATTCTTAATTGTCTCTCAGATAGCACATCTCTTAGAATACAAAAAGCTTTGAGTATCTTTTGTTTTTATTATCATACTTGGCAAGCAAGTTACTTAATCATCCCAACTTCACCAAATCCTGCAACCAAATGCAGATATTAGAATATCTAATACTCCACTCGTTCCGAAATGAATGTCCTTTTGACTTTTTCGCAAAGATTAAGGATAAATTTGTTAGTCCGCGACTTTTCACTTTCTACCCTTGTAACAAACTCTAAAAGTTGTTATAACTACTTAAAGGTATTGTAGGAAGTTAAACAATATTTAGTCTCTTAAAAAAATAGATATTTAATTGAGAATATCTATAATTAGTTTGATGACATTCATTTTGGAATAGAGAAAGCAGCTCGTGTTGCAAATATACATAAGAGGTCATAGCCTCATAGGTATCACTAAAGACTTAAAGATAACATAACATCTCTGTGGTTGTTTGTTTAAGCTTTTGGAATTTGGACGAACCAAAGACATTCTCCCTCCATGTTGTGACTCTATTATCACAATGGTTTTTAAGGGTCGAGACGTAAGTTAAGAATTTGTTATTTATATCCAAACATCATTTGCACGCACGCTTACCCAAACAAACACATTGTCGCGTACGTGTAAATACAGAGGGATGGATAAATAAATTTGATGTGGTGAAAAGTATAGTTTAGTTTAGGGTTTAGCAATTATGATGACAAGAGAGAAAGGGAAATTTTGAGAAAGAGTAGGTCCAACCCATTTCTCTACTCCTCTAGTCCTTATAGTCCTAACCTTTACCATCATGTTACCTAAAACAATACCATATATACCATTTTGTATGTAGTATATAAAGTCGTTGGATCAATTAGAGTACAATTGACTTGGTTTCCAAGGATTGCTTATCTACTACAGTAACATATTTAACAATGATGTGATACCATGAGAGTGAGAACTAGACCCACACTGTTTCAAGAACTTTGGTGAATTATAATTTTAAAATTTGTATTTCATCAATGATGGACATAGTAGTTGATTATCAAAAGCCAAGCAACCACACGTGAGATTCACGCTTCTTTTTAAACAATTGCATATGAAGATGTCTGGTAATTTACTAGCATAAGTTGTCCAGTTAGTACAACTATATAATTATTATCTTGTCTGTGTAAAATTATTAGTAATATTTTGTGTTAAACACAATAATGCAAGATAAAAGTACTATATTTTCATGATTTCATTCATCCCCTATATAAAAATAAATAAAAATGAAAAAAAGAAGAAGAAGTATATTTTCATCGAAAATCATTAGTTGCAAATTAAATTCCACAAATTGATGCAAGATGATTTTGATCTAAAAATTTAAATGATAAAGAAATTATAATGAAAATGGTGAGCAATGACATGTTTTTAATACAAATTTTTAATGTCAGTGTCCTAAAATTTCAAGGATTAACAGAAATTAGTGGGTCCTAATAGAGGAATGTTTTGAATTGAATGTGATCAACAAGGGTCAATTATCCAACCAAACTAAATAAAGAAAGAAAGAAAGAAAGAAAAACAAGGGTCAATCCACAATTGAATATCCAATTCAACCCCACCAAAGGACGAAAGAAGACTACTTTAGGTGACATTTCTTTAAGTCCACAAAGCCAATGATTAATGACTTGTCATTCTCGGAATTTAGCAAAGCTCTCTCTTCGGTGGAAAATGCATTTCAATATTTCAACTTGTAATTAAAAGTCAATCTAGAAAGAGAAAAACGAACGTACTTCTAAATTCTATAAATAATTAGCTCTTCTAAAAAATGCATTAATCCAATTGGTGATGTATATTTAGGTATATGTATATGTATGAGAGAGAGAGAGAGAGTAGGTGAGGATTACAAGGATTTTATGAAACAAGCAAGCCATGAGAGTGACATATAGAGACATTGATAATAATATTAATATGATAATGTTATATAGAGAAAGAAGTAAAGATTGGACGGCAGAAAAAAAATAATTAAAGCAAAGTTTAGAGGCTTAATCATTCTTTTGATTAAGCATGCCATATCCACACCTCAACTCAACATAATATATTGCCTTGTCCCTAAACCATTTGCTTATCTGCTTCATTCCCATTAAAATACCCAACCATTATTATCTTACTTTTTCTTTTATGATCATTTTTTACTTAACAAATTCCAATTAACTAATATAGAAAACCTTTATTAAAAAAATTTAAAAAAAAAAAGCCTTGTTTGAGAGTTGAGATTACTTGGATTTTTAATGCAGTTATGGTACTAGAATCCCAATGTGAATCATGTTATACTTTCTTTCTCATAATACATTATGGAAGAAAATAAACTATGCAAGAATGCTATATATGAAGCACAACATTTAAATTTTAATCGCTCTCTATTTATTGCTTAAGTTTAGCAGTCAAACGATTTCTGCAAGGTCAGAAATTTAAGCTTGCGAAAAATTACTTGTTCAGAAAAGCGACCACGCACCTAAACGGGATTAGTTTTACACTCTTTGGATGTGGAGATACTCAT
>JAYMTT010000827.1:0-11305 GCA_036898025.1 Hypseocharis bilobata
GCAAAAGTCCACTTTCATACGCAGATGATATTAGGGGCCACTTTCATACGCAACTAAATAATATGTGGCCACTTTCATACGCCCGTCGCTCAGGAGTTCACGAATGCTGACATGACAGACGGAAGTAAAAAAAAAACTGAGTTGGCCAAGCCAAGCCTAAAACTACACCGTTTTTCCTTCTTCTTTATTTCCTCTTCTTCTACTTCCTTTTCTTCTTCTTCCCCCAAAAATACCTTATCGCTCGCCGACCAACTCTAGCTTACATGGATCGAAAATAGAAACTGACCTTGTAGGGACGGTTCTTGATGACGATGTAGCCATTCTTGCAAATGGTACCACCCTGCATTAGGTAGGTATTCGAAGCTCTAGCATCGGCCTTCGAATCGAAGTGGTGCTCCTCGTCTAACTTGGCGGCGATTGAGCTCCGAAAACACACAGAAACGGTAGAAGAAGAAAGGGAGAGAGAGCGAAATGCTAGTGCTTAGTAGTAGCAGGAACAAGAGAGAAAAAAAATGAGAAATTTGTCTCTCAATTTCTACAAATTAAGAAAATCAAGTCACATTTGGGGTTTTTGCAACTCTCTCTCTCTCTCTCTCAATTTGTCTCGTTTATGCCACGTTACTCCTCACCTATCCTCCTTCGTCATCTCAATCTTCAAAGGAAGTTTTCAGATTGAGTAAGGTACTTCTTCAACGTCCTCATCTCCTAAAATTTTCGTATATATGCATGCAATATATTGGGTTAAATTGGGTCTGTTCTTCAATCTTAATCTCAATATTTTGATTCGTGTGTGGATATTTGGATATGTTCTTGCGAGAGTTGAATTAGGTCTTAGAGCATTTGCATAATTATTGTTTGCATATGTTTGTGATGTTTCTTGGGTTCTTTCATGGAAATTTGGGTTTTGCTCATCAAGATTGACAAAAGGAATCTTTAACCTTATTATGTAGGTTTGATGTTTCCTTAGGCCAAGCATTGTTTTGAGAGAGAGATTTGCCTCGTATTAGCCATTTTGCTTTTGAAAATGAGGACGCCCTCGATCTGCTGGGCATTGCTCTTTGTGGTACTCTTTGGCCACGGTTGCAATGGGTTTTACCTTCCCGGCAGCTACATGCACACCTATTCGCCCGGTGAATCCATATTTGCCAAAGTTAATTCACTGACGTCTATTGAGACTGAGCTTCCCTTCAGTTACTACAGTCTTCCTTACTGCAAGCCACCCGGTGGAATAAAGAAAAGCGCCGAGAATCTTGGAGAGCTCCTTATGGGAGATCAGATCGACAACTCCCCGTACCGTTTCAGAATGAATGTCAACGAATCTGTGTACCTGTGCACTTCGAATTCGTTGAGCGAGCATGACGTGAAGCTCTTGAAACAGAGAACCCGCGATCTGTATCAAGTAAATATGATTCTGGATAATTTGCCTGCAATGAGGTTTGCCAAGCAGAATGGGGTTAACATTCAGTGGACTGGGTTTCCGGTTGGATATACGCCACCCAATAGTAATGATGACTACATCATCAATCACCTCAAATTCAGGGTCTTGGTTCACGAGTATGAAGGGAGTGGTGTGGAGATAATTGGTACTGGAGAAGAAGGTATGGGTGTCATTTCTGAAGCTGATAAGAAGAAGGCATCTGGGTTTGAGATTGTTGGTTTTGAGGTCGTCCCATGTAGTGTTAAATATGACCCTGAAGCAATGACAAAACACCAAATGTATGATAATATCACATCAGTGAACTGCCCCCTAGAGCTGGACAAATCTCAGATAATAAGGGAGCAAGAGAAAATCTCATTCACTTATGAGGTTGAATTTGTGAAAAGCGATATCAGATGGCCATCTCGATGGGATGCTTATTTGAAGATGGAAGGTGCTCGTGTCCACTGGTTCTCCATCCTAAACTCACTAATGGTGATCTTTTTCCTTGCTGGTATTGTTTTTGTCATATTCTTGAGGACTGTGAGACGGGATTTAACAAGGTATGAGGAATTAGACAAAGAAGCTCAAGCACAGATGAACGAGGAGCTCTCTGGGTGGAAGCTTGTTGTGGGCGATGTGTTCAGGGAACCAGAATGCTCGAAGCTACTTTGTGTGATGGTTGGAGATGGGGTTCAGATTACAGGGATGGGAGTTGTAACTATTGTTTTTGCAGCCCTTGGTTTCATGTCACCGGCTTCACGAGGAATGCTACTGACAGGGATGATACTTCTTTATCTTTTCTTGGGTATTGCTGCCGGGTATGTTAGTGTTCGTTTTTGGAGAACTCTGAAGGGAACTTCAGAAGGTTGGAGGTCGGTTTCATGGTCAACTGCATGCTTCTTTCCTGGGATAGTCTTTGTCATTCTTACGGGATTGAACTTCCTCCTTTGGGGCAGTAAAAGCACTGGTGCCATTCCCATTTCCTTATATTTTGTATTACTAGCCCTCTGGTTCTGCGTTTCTGTGCCACTCACCCTTTTCGGAGGATTCTTGGGAACTCGGGCTGAGGCAATTCAGTATCCAGTGCGAACCAACCAGATACCTAGGGAGATTCCAGCGCGCAAATATCCATCATGGCTTCTTGTTCTTGGGGCAGGGACCCTTCCATTTGGAACCCTCTTCATTGAACTTTTCTTTATTCTTTCTAGCATCTGGCTTGGGAGATTCTATTATGTCTTTGGCTTCCTGCTTATAGTTCTATTATTGTTGGTTATTGTTTGTGCTGAAGTCTCGGTGGTACTCACCTACATGCATCTTTGCGTGGAGGATTGGCGGTGGTGGTGGAAGGCTTTCTATGCCTCCGGTTCAGTTGCACTATATGTGTTCCTGTACTCTATCAACTACTTGGTTTTTGACCTACAGAGTTTGAGTGGACCTGTATCTGCTATGCTCTATCTTGGCTATTCACTGATCATGGCAATTGCAATCATGTTGTCTACTGGCACCATTGGCTTCCTCATGTCCTTCTACTTTGTCCATTACCTCTTCTCATCCGTGAAGATTGACTAGAGTTGCTTTCAGTAATCTCCATCAATCTGGCTGAAGGCTTTGCTGTGTAGGTAGGAAGAGGAAGTTTTCCCGATTTTATCATTTTACTTTTGCGAAGTTCCCTATGGTAGCTGATAATGTCGACGCTGTATTATGCAAAAGGTTCTCAGATAATTTGCAGATGGCATTAAGGCCTGTTACAGTTCTATGCTGAGATTAGAGGACTTGATAGTTTGAAAGTTGTGAGTTGCTGTCTCATGCTCGCCATATTCTGCAGCGCAACTTTATTTCTGTATTTTTCTCTTTTATATTTTATTTTGAAATTTTAAGTAGTTTTCAGCTTCATTTGGATTATTATCGCTGTTTATTCAATTTGTCCTAGAAAGCTGTAATTGATTTGACTTTATATCCTTGTATGCTCTTTGATTTCATTACTGAAATTTGATACTGCCCTGGCAATTGCTTTAGTCAATGTATTAGGAGATCTATTTTTTTGTTGAGCAATACTATGCTAGCTTGCAATTAATGATGAACTGAACAATTTAGTCGGTTTATTTGTTTGCTTGGGTAGGACTTGGGCCAGGCCTCGTATTTCAGTGAAGATATGTTTCTGAAACATTTTTCTTTGGAGAATTTCCTTCTTTTGAAAATGGGAAGCTTCTATTGTAGAAAATTGTGAATGATTTGTGATGTGTCTGAAAAATAACTTGATCAAATTTGATTAATTTTCCTCTGATGAATTATTCTTCTCGAGTGTTACAATTATGCAAATTCTGCAGTATTTCCTCTCCATATGAGCAAGCTGACTGAAAGTAAAATCTTCACTCTCAAACCCACATTCAGAGACTTCTGATAATTGCTCGCTTGACTTAACCTGGAAATAGCTAAAATTCAAAAATATTCAATTCTGGATTATATAAAGGCAGCCAAAGTAGAATATTGAAGCATAAATGAGAAACAAAAAGTTTTGTGCCAATAGTTTATATAGATAAAAGGAAATAAACAAGTCTGCCATATTGTCTTTGTTTGTCCAAAGCAAAAGCAGGGAAGATCCTGAAATATGAAGCTTTACCAGTTACAACCAGGCAACACACAGTGGTTTTTATTTCCACCCAGAGTTCCCGGTGAATCCATGGCGGCTAATGCTTTCAAGGTCATTCGCTTGCCTTTCTATCTCGATATCATCCCATATCACAAAAGTTTCTGTAGGGTCATCAATGAAAGAAAACACCGATTTTCCCCCTCCTCCAGCAAGCGTCGAGAAACCTTCTGGTGCCAAATTTGTTGTTGAACGCCCATTCGAACTTGGAGAGCATCCGGTTACAGAATGAGTACCCCCCTGAGGTTGAATACTACTATCAGGTTGCTTTGTCGTACCAAACTGCTCTTGGACTGTATCAGCTATACCATATGCAGATCCAGCAGGAGCGGAGAAACCTTCTGGTGCCAAATTTGTTGAAACCCCATATGAAGATGGGGAGTTTCCGGTTGCATAATGAGTTGCCCACTGAGGTTGAGTACTGTCGGGTTGCTTTGGAATGCCAAACTGCATCTCGGCTGTATCAGCTAACTGGTATGCAGATCCATCAAGTGCGGAGAGATCTTCTGGTGCCAAATTCATTGAACACCTGTATGAAGGTAGGTTGAGTATTGTCAGGTTGCTTTGTGATGCCCACGGAGGTTGAGTATTGTCAGGTTGCTTTGTGATGCCAAACTGCAATTTGACTGTCTCGGTCCAATGATATGCATTTCCATCAAGTCTGGAGAGACCTTCTGGTGCCAAATTCGCTGAATGCCCATAAGAAGCTAGGGTGCATTCGGTTGCAGAATGAGTTGTTGGTCTCTGAGGTCGAGTAGTATCAGGTTGCTTTCCAACATCAAACTGCAATTTCATTGCATCAGCTGAAGGATATGTAGACGCAGCATTTCCATAAAGCATATTGTGGCTGGAAGGTGGAGCGGACAGAATAGTTCCTATACCACCAAAATTGTGCCCACCTAGACCTGGATCATCTGTAGTTGCACTTGCATCCCCGATATATTGATCAAACAGCACCTTACATGCGTTCCCTAATGCAGAATCTAGGTACCTATATTGTGCTTCCCGAAGCCTTTGCAAACGCTTGTCAGCCTGTACAATAATGAAGGATAAACAAACTCAAATACTCGAGCTCACATCGATGTCATTTCCTACACAGTTAGCAACTGATTTCTGAACTTGCAATAAGGATTTTAGGATTGAAGTAACGAATTTTCTCAACTACTAATACAATGACAAAGCACTCCCAAAGTGTGGAAAGGAAACTTACCTCAAGCTGAAAGTAAAGTTCCCCTCGACCATCCTTTGGGGCTCGTGGTGGATTTACAACCTGACAATCCCCATTTCCCCTATGCCAAACACCAATAAACAAAGTTAGAGATCATCTAAGAGATGTTTGCTTGATAGCACAGTAGAATGAAAACACTTAAACAACCCATGTAGGGTTTAAGGTTTTTCCACTGAGAATATAAAAAGAATCATACTCATTTATTTTGGATGGCAAGCTTGAGGTACCACAGCTCAAGCCTCCTGAGACTGTTTTTTTGGATGGCAAGCTTGAAGTACCAGACCTGGAGCTTCCTAAGACTGGTTTTTTGGATGGCAAGCTTGAAGTACCAGAGTTGGAGCCTCCTGAGGCTCGTTTTTTGGGTGGCAAGCTTGAAGCACCAGAGCTCGAGCCTCCTGAGGCTGGTGTTTTGGATGGCAAGCTTGAAGTACCAGAGCTGGAGCCTCCTGAGACCGGTGAACTAGAGGCAGCTTTTCATTTAGCAGCATTGAGAAAAATGTCAGTCTAAACATTGAAATTTTGATCAAAAGTTGCTTGTGTTTATTGAGAGAAGCAAAGGAGTTGGATTAGAAAGATTCTCTTTCTTGACATGGAAAGGCTAAAATGATTAATCAGAATAAATGAAGAAAGTGCAAAATGAAACTCATGCAAATTTTAAGTTCTGGTTGGAGGAAAGCGGAATTGCAAGGAATCCAAAGATAACAATCAAAGGGCTTCCAACCAAGTTTTTTTTTTTTTCTATTCATAAACTATCAAGAGATGACTGATGGAATTTCTCTTGCTACTCGGGAAAATGTAGATGAACAAAATCCGCAGAATTCTGCCATGTACTCAAGTGTTTGCTCTATCATGTAACCATTAACTGATGATGCAGATTTACAAAGAACTTACAAAGATTTTCATTTTCAAACCAGCTAGAATTGAAAACATAAGGTCTCATTCTTGGTTACTTCATTTTCTTTAGGAAAAACACTATGTGATAAAATTAGGATAATAAATGTATTTGGTCAAATCGCACGTATGGAAGATTAATGAAATTAGGGGTGTAGAAAAAAGCCTACCTTTTTTGGTCTCATGGCGCAGCTCCCACTCTTTTACTGAATACTTACCCAATCTGTACTTCTGTAGTATATTAACAAACATCAGCAGATTATCGAAAATACCGGTTTTGCTTTTACTAGAGCCTCTTAAGAACCGCCTTTAGCTGTTGAAACTTGAAACAGTAATGTTTTACCTGGAGATGGCTCTTCACGTGGAAAAGTGTCAGTCCCTCGACATCCATCTGCTTGAGAACAGTCTTGGGTGTTGCTTCTGCAAATGTGATTAGTGAGTTGAGTAACCTTACTCTAAATAACTCAGAAAGATGCTATAACTTGCAAATATATGAAGGATGGTGACTTCATAAGACGCACTGAGTTACTATTAGTAACCATACTAAGACAAAATTCGTCACCCAAAAGCAAGTGAGTTCTTGACTATAAATATTAGCATATGGGGCAGAAGAGAAATTAAATGAGTGCAAAAACATTAAAGCAAACCAATTACCGAAATAGTAAAGCAAAATAAAAACATATCTTGAAGTACGCATGATTAGAACAATGTGAAAATTAGTATAATTTCCTTATTTCAGAATAATGTGAAAGTTATATAACAAATGCGAGTTATATCAGTTCCTTAACCATGTAACTAGTCAGAAACTCACTCTAAATGAGCAATACTATCAGAAAATCAGATAATCAAGTTGAAAGTGCAATGCTGAAAGACGGTTGAAAAGGATTGACATGAGAAAATAGTGCATGAAATGCCCAATTTAAAATCCATCCCATACCCACTGCTGAAGTTATGTGAAATATTAACATGTCAGCAATAAGCACACAATGAGATGTCATTGAAAAATCAGAAAAAAACCCCCCTAATATCATCCAATTCAAGGCGCCACACGACAAGAGAAGAATGCTAAAAAGAGTCGAGCAATGATGTACAAGCCGACAGAGGTTAAGATATCAGCAAGCGCAGTTATGCCAAATATTAACATGTCAGCAATAAGCACAAAATGAGATGTCATTGAAAAATCAGGAAAACAATCTCCCCTAATATCATCCAATTAAAGGTGCCACACGACAAGAGAAGAATACTAAAAAAGAGCCAAGCAATGATGTACAAGCCGACAAACGTGCAGATATCAGCAAACGCATAGAACAGAATATATATGGCATGCCATACAAAAGAATGCCGTACTGCAAAAGAATGGAAGAAACGGGAGAAAGCCAAAACAGTACAACGAGAAAATCCGTTTTTATCCAACCTTACATAGATTCTAGCAGCAGCCATCACCAAATCACAAACTTCTTAGTCTATTTTTAGATCAGAAATGTCATAACACGTGACAATTCAAAAGGGGAAAAGTTATATAACATGAAATCTGAACTGACATGATGGATTATACAACACGACATAGATTCCATCACCAGTCATCATTCATCTTTAAGCCGAAAACTTCCAAGACTGTGTGAAAAATCAGATTTGTGAACACGTAGCACTTCGAAAGGAAAAAAAAATGTGGAGCGATAACTAAACTGACATATAAAGCGACGAACAATTGCAATAAAGCCCAATACTCAAAACTAGGAAGAAATGCCATGTGACGAAGACAAGAATTTAAGAAATGATGCCTTATTATCATGACAATCATTTGAGTTTGGTGTATAACTAAAAGAAATATGAACTAAAGCCAACACCTAGTCTGCAGAGAAAAAGGGTAAGTGGAAATAAAACTTTGCCTTCAAATACGATGTACACAATATAACAAGAAAATACAAGGTATCACAGAACCGGTTATAACATAAACCATCCAAAAAGAGAGCAACCTCCTCGTCTGCATACAATTAACACAAAAAATATAAAAGGAAAAACTTAATGAAGAAATCCCGCATTAGAATACACTGCACTTCTCGGGTGAACCTGTTGAGTACTCCTTCTCCCCTCTAGGATCCATAAAACATTTTGAATACTACATTACCCAATGCACACTAAGATTTTGATCTAGAAGGCTATGAAAGTGGAATTGGAAGACAACTCTCATATGATACTGAACTAGAATTGCTTTAATCGACTTTGAAGTAAATTAGCTAGAACACAACAAAAGAAAAGAAAAGTTTGATACATGGGAAATTAATCAGTCTAACAGAAACGATCCATCAAGGCAACTGGTATGTTGATCTCTATTCAAAATCCACATCGAAGGAAACCCCCAAAATCATCTTGCAAATCATGATCCGACTGGATGAAAAAATCCCCAAACTCTAAGGCTATCGTCTTTGTAAAAGGATCAAACCGATATGAACATGCAAAGCACAAGAAACAATAATCCCTTCTTCCGAAACCTAACCAACATCATTTGATTCACATCTTTAGAGTACTTTTTCTTGTTTCGGAGAGAAGAAGAAGAAACCAAAAAAAAGCACTGACCTTTCTTCGAAAGGACCCTATTTTTAAACAGTATTGAAAACTTCAATTTTCAAGGAGACAGAAGAGAAACATGAGTGAATGATGAAACAATAATCTAAGGTATAAAAGAATGTTGGTAGAGTAATTTAGAGTACTGACTATGGGGGCCACCGAGCTGCTCCACAGCATCAACAAAACAGCCATGTAGCTCCTGGGTCCAACGAAGGCGACTTCTGTGATCAGAAGACAAGACAATTGTAACCGTAGGAGATTGAATTGGCGACTCCTCCTCAACACCATCACCAACAACAGCATCAGCTTGATCCTCACTAATGGCACGAATCGGTGACTCCTCCTCCTCTAGTGCACCATTTTTGACAGAACCCACCACTCCTTCATTTTCATTTGGATCAAAACCATCATCACCCTCTCTCACTGGCATTTCATCAAACACCTCCCTCCTCCGTTTCCCCTGCTGGGTCTGGCTCTTCTCTGCCATTGTTAGATCAACAAAACCACACCCTTCCTCTGCCATTATATCAAACACCTTCCTTTCTTTCTCTTCTCTCTCTCTCTCTCTCTCTCTCTCTCTAGCTCTCTCGCATTGAACACAACAACCCAAGATGCTGATAAGGATAGGAGGAGAAAAATGCACAACAACAACAACTAAAAGCACGAACCCAGAGGCAGTACTGACACGGAGCCTCGATTGACGTACATTTGTACAAACAAATCCAAGTTCAGGAGAAACTAGAGAGTGACACAACCAACCGCATTGCTCTCTCTCTCTCTCTCTCTCTAAACAGCAGTAAATGACAATTGGAATTTCGCACCGTGACAACCGAGGAAGGACCTAGGACTAGCTAGTACTAGGATCAAATACACTATAGTGGGTGTCAATCACAATCCTCTAATGATCAAGAAATCTGATAGCATATGATATGATGCTACTACTACTACTACAAATGGGTCTTAGAATCATGATGATCATCATCATCATTATCATCAGTGTCACAGAGATTGACCCATCTACTGTGCTCAGTGTCAGTGCATGATTTGGTGTAGAAAATTTTACCAAATTTCTCATAGCTCTCTGGTTGTGGCTCTGGCTCTGGCTTTTGGCTTGGGTGGTGCTCTGGCTTTAGCATGAAGAGAAACGTGGAAGGCACTTTTTTCCAGAGTTGTTGTCTTTTTCTTAGACCAAAATAAGTACGGTCTTTTGTACCTTTTTCTAAAAGTAAAATCTCTCTGAGTCCTCTTGCTCTGAGTTTGTGTTGCTTGCAGTTGCTGCTCTGTATCATCATCATCATCATCGTTTTCATCAACTGGGACATAACATAACAACAGAAATCAAAATCAAAATCAAATCCTCTGTTTTTGCCATTTATTTTCCTTATTGTTGATGAAGAAGGGGTTTGGGTTGGAGTTGGTTGTTTTTTTACAATTAAGGAAAAGAGATAAAACCACTAATGTGGTGCAGCAACTGCCTCTTCCCATTTTTGTTGTCTCTTTCTATTTCTACAATTCCATAAAAGGACAATAATCTTTTACACTTAAATGGCCTTATTTATTCCAATAAAAAACATGCCTTATTTATTGATTTTTTTTATATTGTGAGAATGTATTTATTGACAATAATTTTTAGATATTAAATATCATCGAGATGTGTCGTGGGATAGTAAAGATCTCTCCTCCCTTAACGAGAGATTTTGAATTCGAGCTGTGAGTAAGGAGTGCTTTAAGAATTCAAATTAGTCGAACCTATAAGATTAGGATACTCGATGGTTTCACAAAAAAAAAACTTTTGTTATTAAATACTTCACTCTAATTCAACTTGTAATATCAATTTTCTTTTATTCTAATACGGTATTACAAGTTACTTTATGTAGACCATATTGTATGCATATTTATGAGCGAATAATAATTCTCATAATCTAGTCGTGGGTTATTACGAAAATTAAAATCAACGATCTTATACTTATTTTGCAAGACATCTATTGTTATTGTAATGCCAATTACACTTGAATAGAATGAGTTAGGACAATATAAAGGACAACATTCTCATGTACTCTTGATTCTCAATTTAATTAGTTAAGATGGAGTGTAAATTTTTTTTTTGATACATAATTAAGAAGTTTCTCTCTTAAATTAATTGATGACTTCTATAACTCTTGTTTCAATCTAGAAAGATTTAGACCTCTTCATTTGGGAACTTTAAAAGAAAAAAATTTCAAACTACATATAATTAAAAAAGAAAAGTTGGGCCAATTGAAGCAGCTCATAAATGAAACACATCCTGCTAAGGGCCCAGCCCAAACCCAAACTTAAGTAAATATTTATCAGCTGAAAAGCAAGCAATGTCGGCGTTTGAAAACAAGCACGTCAAAACTAGCCGTTAGCACCTGAAAAAAACCCACAGCTAAGACGCTCTCTCTTCTTCTTCTTCTTCTTCAGCTCGCAGCTCCATTTTCGTTCCCCAACTAAACTGTTCCCAAATCATCAACTCTCTCTCTCTCTCTCTCTCTCTCTCCGTGTGTGTAAATTCCGTACAAAAATGTTCACC
>JAYMTT010000828.1:0-11303 GCA_036898025.1 Hypseocharis bilobata
TGCGACATTTGCAGTTTTTGGCGATGCACATGAAAGAGGAAAAAAATTGAAATAAAAAAGAATAATATTAGAAAAAATATACTAATATTGAAGGGAAAGCAAAAATGCTATTTGTGAAAAATTATACAATCATGTGCTGCCGGAACTTATACCCATATGGCCGGGCTGGACAAATAGCCATGGTCCAATCGAATCATGATACCATGTCAAGACATTCAACTCAAAATCAATTGACAATGAGTGAAGTGGTCCATCTTAATTATAAATTAACTGACTCCTCCCACTTAATCGATCTGAGATATTTAACAATAAACCATACAACAAAAGTACAGAAATTTGTTAGATAAGATAAGATTGTTAAATCCAAATGAAAAAAAATGACATCATCTCCATTTTTAGGTTAATAATGCAACCATAGATTCTAGAGTTCCTGTGATTGTGAAGGTTATGGACTCTGTATGTATGTATCTATGGTGGTCTCAATCACATCATATTAATTAATAAATCTTATCAGGCAACTGTTGAGCCTGGAAGAAGGAAGATTTTTTTTTTTCTGAACCACCTTGCTTGTTCCTCAAGAAAAAAATAATTAAGGTTTCTTTCTTTTTTAATTTTAACCCAAAAAAAACTTTTTCCAATTTATTTCTTTTTTTTGAAATTTGAATTTTTTATTAAAATATACTCCTAATTAACAACAATCTAGAGAGAGAGAGGAGTGAATAAATAGTTGTCCTCAAGGCAGACATTAGATTCTCTGGGTTTTCACTTTTGTCACCAAGACAACCACGGGCAAATTCGCAGTTCCAGCAAAGTTCAGGGGCAATACCGTCAATATTACACTGTGAAGAAGGGTTTATGAAGGGCTTTAACCCCTTGCTCTCCCAAACCCAATTTCTCTCTCCAAGCTCCATCAATGGCGGTTCTTCCCCAATTCAGCAACCCAAACTAGCCCTCCGACCTAAACCCAGTTTCTCATTTTTGCCCTTGAAGCGCCAATCTTATTCCTCCACTGCCCCTCCTCCCATGTTGAAGCTCCTCTCCTCCTCATGCCTCCACGCCCGAGCCCACGCCCAGCCCCTCACTCCGGCTCTCCGAGTCGGAAGCGGCGAGTCGAACTCGCCGCTGCTGAGAGCATTGAGTTTGCTCTGAGGGTTGGGTCATGGTAGTTTGGGCCGGAGCGGGAGAGCATTTTTTTGCTCGGACTCGAGTGATGGATCCGGGTCCGGGTCCGAGACTGAACATGTCAAGGCGATCGAGGTCGAAGGCGAGGAAGCCGAGTCGAAGAGTTCGTCGGCTATCGTGCCCACCAATCCCAGGCCTGAAGATTATCTTACGGTTGGTTTTCAATGTGATTTTGTGTTTTGCGTTTTATTTGTGCTTTATGGCATGTTTGGTTGATGGGAAAGTGGAGAGAAAGTGAAGGAAAGAGAAGAGAATGAATGGCATTGCAATGGGCTGCTTGGGGTTTTGTTCATGTGCTGGGGAATGTAGGAAAACAAAACTGAAATTTATGTTTTTTGGGGGCAAATTATTGATTTTTATGAAGAAAAAGAAAGGGAATGAAATAAAAATCGAGTGTTACCTTGTTTTGGTGATTGGGGAATGTAGGGCACTGAAAAAGGATTGAAATTTAATTGATTTCTAAGTTGTTTTAGATATTGGGGTTAAGGAAAATGTAGCTTTGAGTTTTTTGTAAATTAGAATTTTAACTCCTGTTTGTAACTATAGGCAGTCTATCAAATATGCTATTCATGGAAGTAAGTTTTCACTACGTGTTTGTGCTACCTTATCATGATTTTATTTTTAAAAATTTTGGTGTGTGAGCTGTTTTTTCCTGCTTCTATGGAGAAGTTAAATGTTGTATTTGTCGATTTGTGCATTGGCACCTGATGGATTTGAATGTTCGAATTTCCAGATAGAGATCTGATTGGCTGATTTCATTCCAGTCAATTTTTAACTCATATAGAAATTTCTGTATTGTTGGAATCAAAAGTCATATATTTGACAAAGAATTTGATCGAGGGAATATTTTGCTCTACTCTATTTTGGTAAATTGATGCAAAAGTACACAATTAGTTGCATCTTTGTCCTAGATCATGTGCAGACATTGAAATACTATAGAATGCGTGCTGGTTTTTATATTGGACAGTCTTCATGGCCTTCTGCTCTATCTTTACATTGCAGAAGTTCATTCTAACTTCTTTGGTTCCAATTAAATAAGACGCCATAAACATGATCACTTAATGTTGTTGATGCCAATATAGTTTCAACTAACAGTCCGGCAGACAGTGTAGAACTTTTCATTTTTTGTTTTCCATCTCTTGTCGGTTGCTTATTTGTTCATTGTGAATTTTTTATCCTTCTTGACAGGTTATTGCATTACCGCTGCCGCATAGACCACTTTTTCCAGGTTTTTACATGCCAATTTATGTAAAGGTATGACGAGTTCTTTTTTAGTACTTTGAATATCAGATTCTCTTACGGCCTAATAATATCAGCAGCAGTGGAAAATGAAGCTCCATTAGGTCTAAAGTTATTAAACTAGAAGAGTTCATACTTCTATTTCTATGTACTAATTCTGAAGATTAAATTTCAATCAAGAGGAATTGGTGATTTCCATCAAAACATCGACAAGCATGATCTTCTTATTCAGCTGTCTACAATATCATTACATTTGACATTATGTTATAGATTTAGTAATTGCTATTTTTAGGATAAGTTCTTGTTTGTAAAACGATTTGAAGTTATGTGTTCCCTTAATAATGTATTATGTTACCTGCAGGACCCCAAATTGTTGGCAGCATTACAGGAAAGCCGAAAACGGCAAGCACCATATGCTGGTGCCTTCCTTCTTAAAGATGAGCCAGGGACTGATCCTAGTCATGTATCTGGTTCTGAAACAGAGAAAAACTTAGCTGATCTTAAAGGAAAAGAATTGTTAAATCGTCTTCATGAAGTTGGTACACTTGCACAGGTATTTGATATGTTACAACTTCTTTCAGTAGTTTAATATTTATTTATTTATTCTTTTGAATGGAAATGCCAAGTGATAACTAATGATATTTGTTCATAATGTGATGATATGCCAGATCACGAGTATCCAAGGAGACCAGGTTATCCTTATCGGTCATAGGAGACTTCGAATAACAGAGATGGTGAGTGGGGCGGATCTAGAATCACTCTAATTTTCTTGATCTATTGATTAATCATATTTAGTTCATTTTACAAAAAGAACTTCATTTACACAGAATTATCTGCTGCTTAATATTTCCATTTGGATCTTGCATGACATATTGCATGTCTACATCATTGACTTCTTTTACATCAGATTTCTGGGCAAAAATAATTATGGCTTATGCAGGTCAGTGAGGATCCTCTTACGGTCAAAGTTGATCATCTCAAGGTATGGTTTTCAGCTGTTATTATTATTATTATTTTTTCCAATTTTGTTGATGAAGTTTTATGTGAAATAAAGACTTCATAAATACAAGTAAATACTTCTACTTTCCTTCTTATTGAGCTATTATTTGTATTGCAGGAATTACCATATAACAAGGATGATGATGTTATAAAGGCGACCTCATTTGAGGTTATATCAACCCTAAGAGATGTCCTAAAGACAAGCTCCCTTTGGAGAGATCATGTTCAAACATATACGCAGGTCTGTTTTTCTTCCAATATTTTGTGGTCTTCTGCTCATTAATGTTACTATCATATTCTCCGTAACTTCTGGGCACTTGTTTCTGTCTATTCTTTTACTCCTTATCTACACTGACGGACAGCTTTTTGTATCATTGCCACCTCTCGGACCTGGCTTATAACATTTATCAACTATACTTATATTTTGGTAATTGAGTCACAGAGGTCCCTTGTACTAAATTATACAGAAGGAAGTAGTAGAAAATGAAGAATGAGGAAGTGAAAATATAGAGGTAGACTAGTTAGGTCATGCAGAGAAGGAAGAAGTAGAAAACGAAGAATGAGGAAGTGAATGTAGGGGAAGACTGGTTCGATCATGTAGTGAAGTCATAGGGATGCATCGATACTTATTAGATTGAACAAGAAGTTGAAAATCATAGCTTCCAATGTGCCAGAATATGGAATTTTAATTTGTTCTTATGAGTATCTTCTTTGTACACATTTGAGCTGCTAAGGAAGACACTCCATTTTATGGCATAACATGATCACCTGTATGATTAGATTCTTGTGGCAACAGTTTGGGAGTTCTTGTTCTGATTTCTTGAAACAATTTGGTCGTGATGTGTCATCAGATATTCCAAGAAATCATCCCTATTTGTCATCCTCAATTCTAATATATATATCGTTGAAGCTAATATTTTTACTTGATATCAATAAAAACAGTAGAATGTTGCTGTCAGTAGTATGCGATTAACTGAGAGAACTATATCTTGATCTAGATGCAAAGTGAGATTGCTTGGGAAATATTCAAAATTCCTTTTTTTATTCTTTCCATTTTCTATCTTCTTTTTACTGGGATAAAGGATAACATGATATGATGTGTGCATTGCGATCCATTAAGTTTGAAGAAGTAAATTTTTTATACTTGATTTGTTTGTCAATGAAATTTGTCTTTCCATTATCATGTATGCCAAAAATGGAACTTTCTCTCCCTCCAGTTTTGGCAATGTCAGAGAAAGTTCTTTAATACAGATGTGCTTGAATGACTTGAAAAGTTATTTTCACTAATATGGTCATGATACTTATCCAGTTTTTCTCTACATCTGCAGGTTGTGGTGGTCTTCATTTTCCAAGGTTTAGTTGTTTTGGCCCCTGCCATATCTGGTGCAAACAAATTGCAATGCCAGCAAGTTCTTGAAGAGCTAGATGTAAGTATCGTTTAATATGATTACAGTTTGATTACTGATTTGGGAAGCCCAGGTCAGCAGGAAGTACATGTACTTTGTAAAAGTTATTTTCAAAGTTTTTTTCGGATCTTACATCAGGCAAATTGCAATTCTAAATGTTATCCAAGAGTGCTTTTGTAACTCCAGAATTTTGCTCTCAGGTATATAAACGTTTAAAGCTTACACTGGAATTGGTAAAGAAAGAAATGGAGATCAGCAAGATTCAGGTATGCCATCCATTATGTTTGTATCGCAGATTGATGTTCAAACTTTTTTGGCGTAGTTGGATTCTGATGTAGTTCTACCCTTCTTGGATTGTTTAGGAATCAATAGCAAAAGCAATTGAAGAAAAGATAAGTGGTGAGCAGCGGCGGTACTTGTTGAATGAGCAGCTGAAGGCCATCAAGAAGGTATTTTTGCTCTGCTACATTAGTTGTGTATGATTATTATTTTTATTCATGGTATTGCACTATAGTTAGTGTGCTACGCGCTGAATATTCAGTTTGAGGTGGATTTCAAATCATTTAATGTTTAGCTTTTTTGGAGGACCTTAGCATTTATTTGAATTGCCTTCACGCAGGAACTGGGTTTGGAGACGGATGATAAAACAGCACTCTCTGGTTAGTTTCCCTTTTCTGCTCAAAATCATCTCGTTAGAATTTGGTCATAGTTGGTGGTTTCTTACTCTTTAAAGTAGACAGGTGGTGGGTGCTTGTGGAAGCCTAGATGTATGGCAGAGATCTAGAAAATATTAGTTTTTAAGCAAACAATTATAGAAATTGGGTAGTCATAAGATCCTGATCAGATGATGGTTTTATATTTTATAGTGTGATGCATGGGAAGTTTAGAATAAGGTCGAAATGGGCAAATACTGGATCATGTGGTTATAAAGCTATTTATTACAGATACTCTAATGCAGACTCAACTGAAATTAAAAGTCTGTCTGCTTGCTTTAAGTGTTGCATGTGTATGTATATGCAGCCTTCTTGAAATTGCTTCTGATTTCAGTATTACTTTGAGTCTTTAGCTGGGTAAAAGCAATATACTTGTGGATTTTAGAGACCATCATTACTATTGTCATACCTCTGTGTCCCTTTCTTGCAGCAAAATTTAGGGAAAGGCTTGAACCAAATAGGGAGAAATGTCCACCTCATGTTTTGCAAGTTATAGAAGAAGAGCTTACAAAGCTGCAGCTCTTGGAGGCCAGTTCTAGTGAATTTAATGTAACTCGTAACTATTTGGATTGGTTGACTGCACTGCCTTGGGGAACTTACAGGTTTGTGTATTCTCTATACTTGGTCTTCAGTAATGTTTCCTGGAGGTCAACTCTTTGATCACTTGGACCGTCAATAATGCTCATAATATCCCAAGGCTGATGAAAAGCATCATCTTACAGTTATTATTATGTTTCTTAAATTCTATATGCAGTGATGAGAACTTTGATGTCATCCGGGCACAAAAAATTCTTGACGAAGATCATTATGGATTAACTGATGTTAAGGAAAGAATATTGGAATTTATAGCGGTGGGGAAACTCAGAGGAACATCACAAGGTCTGTAAAATTCTTTATGTTTCTGTTCCTTTTTTATGATTGCTAAAGGAATATGTAAATAAATTCGAATGTTTCAATCATTTCCTATATATCTGTTATGATGAGAATAGTGTGAATATTAATGGAACCATTACATGCTAGATCAGAAATTAATTGTTTTGTTGCACTTAAAGTTGGCTCACAGCTTACCTGGGCTGTTTTGGGCCGAGACATATAAAGGTGTAGTTTTCTTATGCGTGAAACAACTGGATCTGTTGCTAACCTGGCCCAAGCCAGTTGTTGTCCTAAGTTATTACATGATATTTTTCACGACTTCTCTGTTGCTACTTGTTTGGGTTTCAATGTCATGATAGTTTCTGTAACTTAGGAGTGTGTAGTATTATAGTCATTAGGAAATTATTGCAATAAAAGTATGATTTCATTGTCAAAGTTTTTCTTTTTCACTCTCTAGCCAACATGGTTAGACGTATTGTCAGACATACTTTCTGCATAAGTTTTTCTGCTTGAGAGATACTTCAAGCTTTTCACTTGTGGTTCCTAATGCCTTGCCTGACTCTTGTGCTATCTAAGACACAAATGTTATAGTTGAACATTTAGATTGCATTTTAATGAAAGAAATGGGTGATGACACTTCTATTTTTACTTAGCGTAAAACTATTAATTAAATCTTCTGTCTCTAGTTATCTACATACATTTTAGATCACGTAAGACAAGCATACATAAGGATCCAATTGTGCTCATGTTCTGCTACCTTGAGAAATGTATATCCATACTATTTCATAAAGCAAGAGTTGTGTTAAGAGTGGCCAACTTGAGTTTTTGGAAAACCTACTAAAACACATTCTATAATCATCCTTACTATGTTAAAAGTAAACTCTTTGACATGAAAATAATATAACCATTGCAAGATATTTCTGACAAATATAATTGCTTTCAATGATACTACTCAATTATGGTTAGGAGAGAAAATAGGAGGTCAATGTGTAAATTTCATGTCTCTCACATATTTTTTAATTTGCATTTATAAGATGCTGCTAACTCGGATAGGTACTCTTAAGTTGAAAGAAATTAAAAAAGAAAAAAGAAAAAATTAAGGGAGTACACATGTGAAGGAAACAAAAGAAAAGAATTTAGAGCACATGCACACATGAGAAGCGTGTATAAATTGCTAGTTTTTGATAAATGATATACAATCCTTTTATCGTATGGGCTATGTTTGGCAAGATGGAAATAAGTGACATCATAGGATTAGATAAGATAGGATTGGGTTGTATCCCATCCAGCTAAAACTCACCCCCCAAGTGGGTTACAAATATTTTTAATGAGATAGAACAAATTCTAGGATTCAAGTTATCCTTAGATAACTATTATAGCTCTACAAATGTAATGCCAAACAGAGGATATAACTATTCTTATCCTATTTGTTGCTTTATCTGGTTCACCAACCATAGCTTTGGTGTTTGTTTGATCTTCAAATGTACTCCTTGGTCGTTCTGTGTGCTGTAAGTGTGATTCTGTGATTCACAAAGAGCTAGCTATTAAATATAGTTGTCTGTTTACGTTGGGGACTCTTATGATGGTCCCTGTTTCAGCTCATTCATTGTTGCGTCCTGCTTTAATTCTCTTTGTTGCTTGCATCATATTCTATGAATTGGCTAGTTCTTTATGTTGGCTCACTTGATACCAACTTATATTTTGAGTCATTAAGTACATATTGCATATTCTGCATGTTGATGACAGGGTTAGATAGTTCCTGATGTTTTGCCAATACATTACAGGAAAAATAATCTGCCTCTCAGGCCCGCCTGGTGTTGGTAAAACTAGTATTGGCCGTTCAATTGCTCGTGCCTTGAACCGTAAGTTTTACCGGTTTTCTGTGGGAGGATTAGCTGATGTTGCTGAAATCAAGGTAACTAGAAATTTCAAATGTTCTGACAATGATCAAAACAAAGGCTGTGAAGTTGTAATATGCAATGTAGCTTTGTTAAATAAGGTAATATATATGATTACTTCCTCAATTGTGTGCAGGGGCATCGCCGAACCTATATTGGTGCTATGCCAGGGAAGATGGTGCAGTGCCTGAAAAATGTGGGAACTGCTAATCCTCTTGTTCTGATTGATGAGATTGACAAGGTAAGCGTGTTTTTTCTTGTTAAGTTTTGAACTTGTATTCTGATTCAGGTTTTTGAGTTTAAGATGAATAGCTTTTGAATTATTTGTTAGCCCGTTGGTAGTTGTATTATGGATTACGGATAATATCTACTATGGAAGATCCTTGTCTTCATGTGTTTCAATTTTAATCACGGTTGAATGGTTTTTAATTTTTAAGTATGTATGACAGTTGGGAAGAGGACATGCTGGCGATCCAGCAAGTGCTTTGTTGGAGCTTCTTGATCCGGAGCAAAATGCGAATTTTCTAGATCACTATCTGGATGTGCCGATTGACCTGACAAAGGTTAGTTATTGTGGTTCCTCATAAACATCTGGTGTTCTATGTGCAGTTTTCTGAAGTTCTTAACTGACACTACCAAGTGGTTTATCATATTGTTGACATGAAATCAATGTACTTGATAAGATCTTAGTGAATGTTGCATTTCTAGTTACCTGACAGTATTTGTGCAGGTTCTGTTTGTTTGCACAGCAAATGTTGTGGAGATGATACCAAATCCTCTCTTGGATAGAATGGAGGTCATTTCCATTGCTGGTTATATTACTGATGAGAAACTGCACATCGCAAGAGATTATCTGGAGAAGGCAACACGCGAAGCTTGTGGTATCAAGCCTGAACAGGTTCTCTCTCTCTCTCTCATAAGCACATCCACTCCCACATGTATGTATATGAGCATATTATATCAGAAAGCAAAAGCTTGATATAGTCTTTTTCAAACTCAGGTATCTATTTAGCCTCCCACTTCCCACATTTCCCTTCTTTTGGGAGTGACTCTCATGACAGTAGGGAATTTTAAGACATTTAACAACAATTTAGACAAGCAAAGTTGTATTGAATGCAGTTACAGTGTGGTCAAGGAGAATGTAGTTGAACAAATTGTTGATAGTACAACAAATAACATATTCATGGTTTGAGTGTCTTTTTTAACTATTGTTATGATGTCTCTTCAACTCAAGTAGCTTTTTTTTGGATAGTGATTGCAAATATGCATAAAATATTAGACTCAGTATGCATAGTATACGGCAAAGCTTAAACTGAGATTGAGTACAGAGTTAATGCTAAATATAATTTGTTTAACAGATATTTCTTTCCTCTAGATAGACCAATGCTTTAATTAGGTTACCTCTTTCACTAGATATTCACTTGATCGAATGAGTTGTCATCAGTCTTTCCAGATTCATCACATGAACATATGTCATATTTGTCGTTAAGCTTTTGTCACAGATATGCTAAATAGCTGATTGGTAGACTACGATTTTTTACCGACTGAGAAATCTAGAAGTTAATTAACGCTTTATGTTTCAGGTTGAAGTGACTGATGCCGCTCTTCTTGCTCTGGTGGAAAGTTATTGCCGAGAGGCTGGGGTTCGTAATCTTCAAAAGCACATAGAAAAGATTTACCGTAAGGTTTGTTTAACTACTACAGCGTTAGATCAATAACATGCTCACATTTCAATGTTAAACTACGATATATGTTTCCATTGTAAGAAACTTTATATCTGCTTCTTATGGATTTCGGAGTTGGTTGTCTGGACCAGTGAGACGCTCCATAAGGGTAGGGGTTACATGACAGACAATATAGTTTGGAAATACAGGTGACTGTTTTCAGGCCTACTAATGCTGACGGGTCTCTTTTATGTTTTTGGCAGATTGCTTTGCAGCTTGTGCGACAAGGAGCATTAATTGAAGCTGATGTTGCTCAAGTCAAGGTTGAGGAACCTGATGAAGCCAAAGCAGAAGTCGGTACTGAAACTAGTCAAAATTTGATCGAAGGTGACTTGGTTGAGGGTAGCAGCACTTCTGAAACGTCTGTACAATCAGAGACAGTGCATGAAGATCTACCAACTGATTCAAAGGTATTTTTATAACCCAACGTTTTCAACTAAACTGAGTATTCCAAGTTTACACATTATTTACTGGTTTGGAGTTTCACTTTTATCAATTAATTGCCTTGCCATTACTCACAATAGAAACTGATTTAACCTCATGGATGAATGGGTCCTAAACCCTTCTCTGCCTACTTGCCTTCTTCCCTTTCCACTTCGAATTCCTCTGTTTACACATTGGACTGACTGATGTAAGCATTCTCCTTGATAGGATATGACGGCAAGTGCAAAAATCGAGGAAAATGAAGCAACTAAGACAGTGGAGAAGTTTTTGGTTGATGCGTCAAATCTGTCTGACTTTGTTGGCAAACCTGTATTCCAAGCTGACCGCATCTATGCACAAACGCCGGTTGGAGTGGTGATGGGTCTTGCGTGGACTGCAATGGGTGGTTCCACCCTGTATATAGAGACGACGCAGGTTGAGCAAGGAGAGGGAAAAGGAACCCTCCATGTTACTGGACAACTTGGAGATGTTATGAAAGAAAGTGCCCAAATTGCTCACACAGTTGCCAGAGCAATATTATTGGAGAAGGATCCAGATAATCCCTTCTTCGCCAACTCCAAGCTTCACCTACATGTTCCTGCTGGCGCCACCCCAAAGGATGGGCCCAGTGCTGGCTGCACCATGATCACGTCGATGCTCTCCATTGCCATGAAGAAACCTGTCAAGAAGGATCTAGCAATGACCGGGGAGGTAACTCTAACAGGGAGGATTCTTCCAATTGGTGGGGTATGTACCTTGGCATCTTCATCGTTGATCTCTGTCCATTATGTTTTATGTCTAGCAGTTCCTGTATTTAAGTTTTAGAAATTCTACTGTTCCAATACT
>JAYMTT010000829.1:0-11302 GCA_036898025.1 Hypseocharis bilobata
GTTTATACCTTGTGCATTACATTCAGTTTAGAATCAGTGAAAACAGTTTGAGAGAGTATGGATAGTTCACCAAGCTGCTATTAGTGGAGCTGTATGATATGAGCTGATTGGAGAGGCATCAATCTTGTTAAAATGACAAAGCGAACAAAGCTTTTTTCAATGGGTCAAAAGTTTTCTATGAAGGGCAGGATGGTCTGTACTTGAGTTGTGTTCTTGAGAAGAGATTTTATAGATTACAGATCTTGCAAAATCAAATTGGTTGTTGAGCCTTTTGCTCTGATGCAGGCCACATGCAAAGTACTAGCCATCTTTCAGGTGGATGTCAAATTGACTCTGATAGGCAGTTTGTTAGGAAGAGGATGATTACAGTCTTCAGATTGGAAAAAATTTGTGCTGACTGATCTGCTACAAGTTACAGCTTCTTTAGATCTTGTGAAGCTTAAAGGATTTTTATATGTAATTAAATTGTGATAAATTATGAAAGCTACGTTGAAGGGACATGCAAAAGGTCTTTCTTGAAGATAGTCTATTTTCAAACTTCATCATTACACACCCATCGTATGTCTAAGTTTACTTGTATACTGTCATGTTTCTGGAGAATGATGTTTCACGGGCCAACAGATATTGGATTTATCACATTCGACTGTCTGATTGACCCCTGGTGATATCCAAGGAGTCTAGTATGCAGCAGTTATCTTGACTACCACTTTAGAAAGTGTAGAGATTTATAGCTAGCAGTTAGTGTAAGTCATTGATGTATAGGCTTTGTTGAGTTGGTGAACAAAATGTCAAGCCATTAGAAGCAGAATGTCTTGTTAGAATTGCAATTTTGACATCTCAGGAAGCATAACAATATTATGCCATTGTGGCCTTTTCAATTGAGGATAAGTCCATCAAATGATAACATTTGTTGAAAGCTGTCCGTCAAGGCACTGGAGATGATGAGAGAGGATTAAGTGTTGGCCACCTCTTCTCTATTTTGGAGAATTTTGAGTTAGGCCCTTCACTAGGCAGGGTGATTACAATGTTGACTCTAAGAGGTTAAGATGATTCTGTACTTCCCTTCCTGTTAAAGAAGTATTGGACTAGTTACATATGGTTGACCTTCTTTTATGATGTAAGGAATACTGAAGATGAAAATTGACTCTTTTATATGGTGTCTCCTTGGCAGTTTAGTCTTTTCATTCATAAGTATAATCAACAAGAAAACCGATTATCATTCTAGTCCATCTGTATTTGGAGATATTAGTAGAATTCTGTAATGGCATAAAGTGGATGAAGCAAAGATCCAAGGATTAGAGTTATGCCACATTTTGGTGGAATCTGTTATTGTTTCTAATGACTTGTCTTAGAATTGAAAAACCCAAATACAATAGTGCTGCTTGGCATTGGAACTGAGTTTTGTATTTGTTCTTGCCTAAGTCTTTTACCGATTCAGCAATTCGTTGCATAGAAGCCTCAACATATCTATATAGATTAATTTATGGTTCCTGGAGTTCTTATCTTCACAAGGGTCAGGGTCCCACTATTTAGCCTTTCTGTTTATTCAGTTTGAAACCGAACTAGTTTTGATTCACCAATTAACTTAACTTTTGACTGGGTTTTGCCCTTAAAAAGCATTATTGTAGGAATGTGCTTACCAAACAACGTAAGTTTATAAACGGGCTCAAGTTTATGTGGCTGGCCTGGTGCTTGCCAAACACTTCTAATTCTTGAGACTAGTCAATATAGAGTCTTGCACATTTATATATTAAGATGTCCCCTTTGTCCTCATTCATTTTTTATATGTCACAGGTTTGATAGCAAGAGGTTTTGCAGAGATTGCAGAAGGAATGTTATTCGTGAATTCAAGGAACTAAAGGAGCTGAAGCGCATGCGCAGAGAACCTCGCTGCACTAGTTGGTTTTGTGTTGCAGATACAGCCTTCCAGTATGAGGTGTGATTTTGTCATTTCTAGAGAGTTAATTTTTCCTCTACTCTCTGTTCTTATTGTTGTGTCTTGTGAATGTCTAAATAACAGAAAAAGGCTGTAAGTAATGGTTCTGAAGAATATAGCTGTTGCTTGGTTTTGGTATGGATGTTGTAATCAGCATGATACAATTCATTTTTATTTCCTCTTTCAGGTATCCGATGACACAGTGCAGGCTGATTGGCGACAAACTTTCACAGACACTGTTGGAATATACCATCACTTTGAATGGGCAGTTGGCACAGGAGAAGGAAAATCTGACATCCTGGAATTTGAAAATGTTGGCATGAATGGAAGTGTTCAAGTTAATGGCCTAGATCTTGGTGGTATAAGTGCATGCTTTATTACTCTGAGGGCCTGGAAACTAGATGGTCGCTGCACTGAGCTTTCTGTGAAAGCTCATGCTTTGAAGGGTCAACAATGTGTACATTGCCGGCTTGTTGTTGGGGATGGTTTTGTTACAATCACAAGAGGAGAAAGTATCAAAAGGTTTTTTGAGCATGCTGAAGAGGCCGAGGAAGAAGAGGTAGTTCAAGTTCTATGCGGCATATTAATACCTTCATTCCTTGCAACTAGATGTTTACTGAGGCAGGCAGTTGACAAAATGATGTTTACTAAGGCCATGCTTTCTGGTATCATCATTATTATTAATTTTTCTACACTTTCTGCACATTCAGGATGATGATTCCATGGACAAGGACGGGAATGAGTTGGATGGAGAATGCTCCCGCCCCCAAAAGCATGCGAAGAGTCCTGAACTTGCTCGTGAATTTCTTCTGGATGCTGCAACTGTTATTTTTAAGGAACAGGTATGTTCAATCTGCTAGACATCATGCTTTCTAGTCATTCTGTCTGTCTGCATTGTTTTTTTTCCCAAATCCAGCTGCAAACAGCACCTTAGCATAAGCTGAATATCCTGATGCAATGAAGATGTGACAGTTGGTGCAGTAATTAAAGACCATCTTGATATCACTGACTGAACACATACTAAAAAAGGGTTCTCATTACGTTGTGCTTTGATGTTCGTTTGTCAGTTGACTTAGCGATACTGGTGTGGGGGATATGTCTTAGTTAAAAAAAAAATGTTGCTTCATAGTTTCTAAGTGTTAGGAAACTGGAGCATGTTTGTTTGTTCGTTGACTTAGCGAAACTGGTAATATCCAATATTCTATCTATAAAGCTCAATGGCCAGGACCTTTCTATTTTATTTATACGACCTCAAGTAGTTTGATTGCTTTATTGAGTGAGGTTGAGTAGCTGTCTGCTAGATGATTGCCCCGAATGATGATTCTTGTACTTCTTCAAGAATGGTTAGTTGGCATGATCTGTGTCAGTTAGCCATGGTTAGTTAACATCATCTGTGTGTTTCGTTTTTATATCTTCAATGCTTGATATGAAGAACTATATTGTTATTTTCACTGCCATACACTAACTAGGGGAAGTAAATGGAAATAAAAGCATAGCAGGCATCCCTGGTTTGATAACCAGCTTTATGGATTTCAGCCATAAAGTTATGGTAGACAAAAGAGTTTAGTTCATTTATTGAGATTACTTGGGTTTAGTTTTGTTCTACTTCTATATATAATTCATGGGAAAAATGTGTTTTGTAGTTTGGCTTAAAGCACCAAAAGGATGGGCTGGCACCGTTGTAGATATGTACATGCTTATATATCCATGAATAAGAGTGTGTGCATTGTTGACTGTAACAAGTTCTGCTTCTCATTCTGTATGATATTTCTTTTCAGGTTGAGAAAGCTTTCAGAGAAGGAACAGCTCGCCAAAATGCACACAGCATATTTGTTTGCCTTGCACTTAAACTACTGGAAGAACGCGTTCATGTTGCATGCAAAGAAATCATCACTTTAGAGAAGCAGGTCCTAATATATGTGATATTTAGAAAAAAAATTCTATCTTGGCATCCTGCTAAATTAGGAAATTGACTTTTATTTCTAGGGAAATACTTCTGATACCTATGTTATTGTTACCTACAGATGAAACTTCTTGAAGAAGAGGAGAGAGAAAAGCGTGAAGAGGAAGAACGCAAGGAAAGGAGAAGAACAAAAGAAAGAGAGAAAAAGCTTCGAAGAAAAGAGAGATTAAAAGGAAAAGAAAGGGATAGAGAAAAAAGTTGTTCTGAATCAATTGAAACTGCCGTTGTTCTTGATGTCTCAAATGTAGAATCACCACCGGATGTTGATGAGGAGCCAAGTAATATCTTCAGCTGTACGGATTCAGTTAGTGAATCAGGTGATATTCTATGTAGGCCTGTATCTCCAGAAATTCAAGATGAACAGTTGTCGAGAGGTTATGCCACTCCGAAAATGCAAAATCACTCTTATGATAGCCCTGATGGGGAATTTGCTAGTGCAAGGGATGGGGCTGGTTCTTTCACAGTTGAGCAATCAAAATTTTCTCGTCGGAGATTGAAATTTCGGAAAGAAGTTCAACCGGATCCACCTTTTAAATGGTCTGACAGATGGCGGTTTACAGTTTCAGAAAGTGGTGCTCTGGCTAATAAATCTGAGCCAAGATATTATGGTGATAACTTTGAGAGTCCACCTAGGGGAATCAATGGATCAAATAGGCAACTTAGATTAAATGCTTCAAGATCCAACGTTCGAAATTGCGGCTCCAAGTTTAGTGAGAAGTTCCAGTGTTCTGACAACAGGATGAATGACAGATATGATTTCCATCCTTGTAGCTGTAACCAAAACAATGAATACAGAGCAAAGGTTGATCAGCATGTTTCAGTAATCAGATCAGGACGGGATGCCAAGTGTGTGAGTAAGTCAGATTCTGCTTTGGATGTTTCCAAGCAGTTTTGTCGTGGTAACAAGTACAATCAAGTAGATTATGGGCGTGAGAATTGTGGAAGACCGAAAAGCAAAATCATCACAGGGAATAATCCTTCTAGCAGAGATTCGCTTCATTCTAAAAAAGTTTGGGAGCCCATGGAACCACAGAGGTACCCTAGGAGCAACTCAGACTCTGACATTACTATGAGGTCATCCACTGTTAAGATTGAAGAAATGGAACCCGATAATGATCTTTCTAGCTCATCTGGGGAAGTTGGTGGCGATTCAGGTGAAAATAATCATGAGCATGACAATTTAATTGAATCAAGAACCTCTTGCTTAGAAATGGACACTGGCTGCCAAAGTAGACTAAATGTTGGACTAGAGGATGCTTGCTTCTCTAAAGAAACTATTGATGAGGAAGTTGGATTATGTCCTGTGAGTAACTCTTCCTCAAATGCTGCGAACATGAGCAGCACTTCCAATTCTGATAACTGCTCATCATGTCTTAGTGAGGGAGACAGCAATACAGCCTCTAGTCACGGAAACATGGAATCCTCATCCACGTCAGATTCAGAAGATGCCAGCCAGTCGGAAGGAAGAGATACATCAGTATGCAATAGTCAAATTAGCTTTTCAGAATGTCATGAAGTTGGGATTGAGAAAAATCAGACTACAAATGGTGGGGAGGCTTTTGGAAGCAGGACATCATTCAAGTTCTCACCTGATGGTGCAGAAAATCCACCAGCAAAAACCGATCTAAATCCCGATAATGAAAGAGTTGTTGCTAGTATGGGTTCTCAACATCAAGGCTTTATTCCACCATTGCATAATCAAAATATGCACTTTCCAGTGTTTCAAGCTCCTTCAACGATGGGTTACTACCATCAAAATCCAGTATCTTGGCCTGCAGCTCCGGCCAATGGATTAATGCCATTCCCCCATCCAAACCACTATTTATATGCTGGCCCTCTTGGGTATGGATTAAATGGGAATTCTCGATTCTGCATGCAGTATGGTGCCATGCACAATTTAGCTACTCCCCTGTATAATCCTGCCCCAGTTCCTGTTTATCAGCCTATTGCCAAAGCCAATGGCATGAACTGTGAGGAGCTATCTCAGATTTCGAAGCTAGGTGTAGCACAAGAAGCTTTGGATGGTGCTAATACAGAAAGGATGGTTCCAGCTGGGTCTCCTTCTTCTGAAGCACCGCCGAGTGGAGAAGGTGGGCGCAATGGTAATCCTGCTAAAGTGAATGGGAATACAGGCTTCTCCCTCTTCCATTTTGGTGGGCCAGTAGCTCTCTCAACAGGACATAAATCAGATCCTGTTCCTCCAAAAGATGAAATTGTTGGGGATTTTTCTTCTAAACTTTCAGCAGATTGTGTTGAAGGTGATCATGCTTGCAATAAGAAAGAGACAACCATTGAAGAATACAACTTGTTTGCAGCAAGTAACGGGATAAGGTTTTCAATCTTCTAATATAGTATTGGGAAGGTGTGAGGTGGCTGTTCGAGAATGCAGTCCCTATCTTCTTATTTAGTATTGGGAAGTTTGATTACTTTGTAATTTGGTGCACAATAATCTTCCTCCAAAGAAGTGCCAATTTTAGTGTTCTGATCTTTTTTTTAGTTGATTGTTATCCAATATGCCTCATTGTTTTTTTCTAATGTAGAGAAGAAAAAGTCGGGAAGAGTGCTATACTGTTTGAAGGTTTTCTGTTATGGGTTCAGTTTTTCTATTAATGAAAGCATTTGCTGGTATGACAATTTTTTTAATTTGTCTGTGGAATCCTACCTTGGACACTTGAATTTCTTCTTGGCATGTCTCTGAATTTCTGCCTGGGACTTGAATTCTGGGAAACATCTCTGGTTAGTCACTAGACTGTCTGCTCGATGGAATAACATTTCTGCACTACTGAATGCATTAATGTGATGCTCCTTCATATCTAACTGTGCAGGGCTGGACTTCTATTGTCTTTTGGATCATCCTTTTGAAAGAGAATTTGTGCCTGTATTATCAATTATGACTTCAGTTTATTATGCTAACGCTTGGATTAGTTTGTTTGGAAACGAAAATGGGAATGAGAAATTATGTTTTGAATGAGAATCAAGAAATGATAATCACTCAAACTAATGCTTAAACTATGAATAATATATTTTCTTCCTTCTCATTTTATTCCCAAGCCTTCATTCCCGGAGAAGAGGAATGAAATTCTCTTTTCCATTCTCCTCTCCAATTATATGTAGATATAATCTTAAAAATAAAGATCATTCAAAGCATGATTTTCCTTTTCCATTCACATTCCCGAGCAAACTAATCCAAACATTATCTAAGTTGATCAGATGCAAAGATGTTGTGCTAGAAATACTCAATCCAGCTTGTCTCTGCTTCAGATTCCTTTTCCAAGATCACATATAGATTCAAAGGAAAAGGAAGTAAATTCAAGCTATGATAAGATGGTTGGATTGGCTACTGGAACCTTTAAAAGTTGGTGGATTGATATCATCATAGATGGTGGTCTTGTTTGTTGGCATGGTCATAAGAGTCTACTGAAACACCTGCTTTCATTTTTGACATATACTACTTTCATAGCAGATGATATGTTCAAGAGCCTTTGTATGTAAGTGAACAGAAAAAAAAAGTCTCATCCATTTTGATTCTTGGGTATGGCAAAATTCAGATCTCCTGCTCTAGACCTTTTCTGAGCTCTCTGCATTTCCAAGAAGAGATTTTTACCTAGATCTTGAATTTAATATGTAACCAACCAGGCCTTGTTTTTTTCATCAATGTTGTGATTCTTTTACTCATTCAAACTTGACTAATAGTCCCACTTCAGCTTACTCTATTTGGAACCTTGGTGAGCTTGTAAGTACTTGACACTGTTTTGCACCAAGACTGATGGATTGGGGACCAAATGAATGAATATGAATACATGATAAAACTCAGTAAAGACCCAAACCAGCTACTGTCATTTTCAGACACCAAAAGTCATAAACTATGAGAAGCTAGCAATAGAACAAAGGAACTGCTTATCATAAAATGGATAGTGTATATGAGCATTATACAGATATATCAGATCTTTCAATTTCAAAATTTTACTATGTTCAGCTCTACACGTCTGTCCTTGAAGTACATTTAACGGAAACTATTACAAGAGTTTTCATCATTCATATTAATGGGGAAGAATCTGGAGAATATCATCATGATTGCAGTTCTCATCCAAGATGCCCATGTAGTAACAAGCAGTCTTGGATGGAGAGAGAACCTATCTCACTCTAGGAAAAACAAAGGTTCGCCGATAATTTCAAAATATGCATTTCGCTGATCCAAACCTTCTTCAATTGAACTTGCAATTCTAGAACATGAACTTCAAACAAAGAAGCATTTCATTACATGCCAAGTTCAGTTTAATATAATTAAGATTTGTTCTTAATTTGCCCCACGGTGCTTCAAAACAGCAAGATACAAATCAGGCCCGTCCACATATCTAGCGACATCAAAAGAATGATCTGCTGCAGCTTTTTCTATAGTTATCTTATCCGGCAAGTCTGAGATCACAGTATCAGGATATTGTTTCCTTTGCTGCTCTAACGCATCCCTTCCTTGGGGATGGCTAATGACCACTCTTGCACCTACACAACCAACATGAAGAACTCAAAACCTCACAGTCGCAGTAGTCAGTGGTAAAGTTAAAAGAAAAAAAAGGGGAATAGCCTAACATCATGCATCTCCTTCTGATTTACATGCAGAGAACACAACATAGTTAAACTCCAAAGATTGCCCTCATGGCCACATCATGATGAATGAAGTTTGGTTTCAATACAGAGAAAAAAGAAAAACAAAGCATTTTATGTGAAGCAAAAACAATGACCTTAAGAGTTCATGTTGTGAAGATAAATTTGAAGTCCAGAATACAAAGTAAGAGTTTCATGTAATTGACGACGCAAATTTCAAAGTTGAGGATTATTAGAAACAGCAAGGCTTGGTCCCAATTATTGGGTATAGGCTTTGTGTATTTAAGTTCTCTAAAGCTTTTATTGAATTGTAAGGGAAGCATGCAGTCAAATTTAAAGTCAAATGAATAATAAGATACATAAAGAGCCTACCAGAGAACCAACCACAAAATTACCTGGTGAACAACGTTCAGCAATTGGTCCAAGAATCTCGTCAAGTTTAAGGGGTAACGCAGGCAAAAAATAGAGGAAGATGGCATCCAAAGGTGCCCATGTTTCTGGCACGTAATTCATTTCTCCTTGCCAACACTTAACATCATCGTGCATCTCTTTAATGCCAGCTAATACAAAAATTGAGTCATGTACTACATACAGAAGACTGCAGGGTGAAAATTCAACCAACCGATTCACAAATGCTTCAGAACCAATCGAAACCAAAACTCTTGAAGTCTCAACAATTTCTCCTGCAGAAATTATTTGATCAATCTTTGGGAGACATGCTTCCTCAGAGTTAAAATTATCAAATTCAAGAAATGACCAATCTTTCTCGTTAAAGTCTTCAATGTTGGCAACAGCGACTTTTCCCTCACTTAAAGCAGTAGCTTTAATGGATAATTGATGAGCACATGAAGAATGATACGGTAAGTGCAGGAATGAGCAGCGTGGGAGAGAAGAGAGACTGTGACCTTGATGACTATAAGGGTTAGGCCAAATATGTTGAGGTCGTAATTGAAGACGTGGTGGGCATTGGCTGGAGGACAAAGGAAGGAGGAGGGGAGAAGAAGATAAGAAGAGGGAATTCATGGAGAAAAACCTGTTTGTGTTCCCTAACGAAGATATTTCTGGTTCACAACACAATTCAGCAACTTTTCAATAGATGATAACGAGAAATGAACCAAAACTGTTACTGCTGATATGTTACAACGCTTTGCTTATCCTCTTATTCTCATTCCTTGCATATATTACCATAGGTTCCATGTATCCGTTTATCCTATGCCCCTGAAAAGATGAATGGAAAACTGTTATTCTTAAGGTGCCACTATGAACAGATAAGGTAATAGAGGATATATGTATACCGTCTGCAATTCTTAATGAGCACACGGTTCAGAATTCTGTAAATAACTAAAAACCCAGTAAGTACCAAAATGTTAACATACACATGCATGGACATACAAATTACAAAGAGAAGAAACCCTGGCTACCGGAAGAAAATACTAGGCCTTTGTTTCTTTTTCATATATAAAGCTATGCGGCTCAATTCAACAAGTTGATCTTTACTAGAACTATTCTCAGCCTCGTGAAAACTCCATTTAAGTTGACAATACCCATATCATTACGCTACAATCTACACTTCAATCCACATGACTTGTAATGATATTTGCACTAAAAACCCCAAAACATATTATTTCCTCTTTTTGGGTGGATTCACTCCTTTACAAGTTATGGGAACTTCGATATTCAATACTGTTAATGCTTATATAAACTAGAAAATCCACATCGATTAAGCCATATAACTGGTTAGATAAGATTTTTTTTTTGTTTATTCTTTAATTTCTACAAAATATACCAACATTTTCACATTCTGAGCAACCAAACAGAGCTTAAATCATCCCAGAAGTGATTGCAACACACAAAACAGCCCCAATAATACAATACCCACACATCATATCTTGTAAAATCAGCTAAGCAACAAATGAAACAGAGTAGGGGAACCAAAAACCAAGTGTAAGAGAAACATTAACATAAAATTAACAAATATACACAAATTTTCTGAGAAAAACTTGTAAAGAAGTAAAAGGGTTTGCTATTCTTACCACAAGTGATACGAACACAGAGAATTGAGAAGATTAGAGAAGGCAGCAGAGAAGAGATAGGAGCTAAACCTTGCGCGCAGGCGCAGCTAAGAATTTGCAGTTCAGATGAGAGAGAAGGCCTTGCCAGTTGCCACTGACTTGGGTCTCCACGCGATGTCGGCGCTAAAAGAAAAGGCGCTAATATTTGGGCTTGGCCCAAAATTCTAAAACTAATAAAGAGATAAGCGGTTTTGGGCTTGGCCTGCCTGGGCCAATTTGGGCTTCATGTGGGTATATTTTGTTTTCTTTTGGAGATGAAGTGGGCTCAATCTCCACCAGATTGTGAAGTTGGATAAGCCAGTAGAAGATTTGCTGTTAGTTCAAGAAATTATTAAAAATAAAAGACACTAATTTTAATTTTTTTTGGGTGAAATCATCTGATATTCGAAGTTTTTTGGGCCAATTATTTCGGATTCACGCTAGTTATGCCTATAAAAAAGGCAAAGCGCTCTTTATTGAGTTTTAAAAGTCCTTCGTATTCAAGGTTCGAACTTGAGACATCTAATTAGGGAGGAGGTACCTTAACTATCCCACCACCGAGAATTATTAAAAATAAAAGACATTAATTATAAATTTTTTTTGGTGAAACCTTATAGTATCGGAATTTTATTGCCCTGACTATTCCGAATTTGCGCTAGGTAGGCTCATAAAGAGAACAAAACACTCACTGTCGAGTTTTAGAAGTTTTCCGTACTCAAAGCTCGAACTCAACGTCTCTAACCGAGAGTG